>JAPKLX010000010.1:397245-433250 GCA_026898415.1 Leonotis leonurus
ACAATCAATGTTTTGGAACCTAATCAAAACATTAAAATATCCCAACACATTTGATATCAATTCATTTAGAATATTATGTGGTGAACTTGATCCTCTAATCATGCTCGAAATGTTTTAACAAACTCGAATTTAAATATTTAACGAGCATAAAGCTCAAGTATTTATTTAAATTTTATATTAATTAAGTTCAAGTCCAAGTTTGTATATAATGTTGATCAGACAACCAAACATAAACTCGAATATTATTCACCTAATTAAATTCGAACCTACTAATTTTTAAACGGACCTATTCTTTTCGGCTAATATGTATGATTATCATTATTTCATACCTAAGGAGAGAACAATTGTACGCAGTACATCATATCATCTTGATTTAATTTTTTTTTTTAAATGTCTAATCCTGTGGTCTTAATTAATTCGAGTTTGAATATGTTGGGAAATATTTATAAGTGTTTTAATTTAGATCCTAAAACCTCTCCTGAAAGATGTAATAAGTCCAAAACTGAAGTTTTAGTCTTATTTTAGAACTCACTTGTTAAGGAGTTCAGTTTACAGGAACAAACTCAAGACACAAGACTAAAGATTGAAGTCAGTAACTGAAGTTCATCTTAGAACTCAGTTTACATCCCAAAACTGAAGGACCATGCCTCTTGAACTATGGCCTGAAGTTTTGAAGTTGAAGCCAACATGAAGCAAAGGCTCCTTGTCAATGAAGTTCAATCTAAAGCTCTGCATCTGAAGTCATATCTGAAGATTCTCTACCGAGTTTCAAGCTACTTTATAGGAGTTACCACTTTGGGAAAAGATCTCAGTAGGTGAAACTGAATCTTGTTGCACACACCAAAAATGGCAAAAAAGACCACGACTCCAACGGGAAGAATTCAAATGGTGCTCTATCTTACAACGGATATATTCTATGAGAGACATATATATACCCCGCTGCTTCAAACGCTTCAAGACACCGGTTACCCTGCATTCAAACTATCAATCGCTATCTCGCTCTCAACTTTCACAACTCTCAAGTTCAAGAACACTCAAGGCTTTCAGATTTATCTTTCTAGTGTTCTTAAGTAGCGATTCTATTTGTAACCGAAGAGTGATCTGACATTTCTTATCTATCTAATCCATAAGGATAGATCACTGTAAGACAATCTCTATTAACTTGGAAACCCTCGATTAACATCGAGAACTCGTGAGCGTAGGAGTTTTTACCTCCGAACCACGCAAACCAAACCTTCGTGTTTTCTCTATTTCATTCAGTAAGATTTAAAACCAACACTTCTGCACGTACACTTAAGATAGTAATCCAATATTTAACGAACATACTATGATGAATAAAGCTCAAGTATTTAATTAAAATTTATATTAATTAAATCCAAGTCTGAGTTTGAATATAATGTTGCTTAGACAACCAACCATAAACTCGAATATTATTCACCTAATCAGACTCGAACCTACTAATCTTTAAACGGATCTATTCTTTTAAGCTTATATATATGATTATCATTATTTCATACCTAAGGAGAGAACAATTGTACGTAGTACTTCATTTGTCTCATTAAACTTGACACATTTTTTCCGACACGATTATTAAACAGAGTATATAAAGTAGTGTAAGAGTGATAAAAGTGGTCGGGTCCACATCTTTTTAAAGAGATAATTTTTTATATTTTTGGAATATGTCATTCTTAATGGAATGTAAAGTAATTGTGTCAAGTTTAATGGAACGGAGGAGTACATCGTATGATCTTAATTTAAATTAAAAAAGAAAATGTCTAATCCTGTGGTCTTAATTAATTACTAAAACCAGGTATATCTGTTTAACTTGTTTGGGAAAAAAAGATTCAAAAAATGCGGCTAGAACTAGAAGCATACTACTCCTAATTCCTATATAAATAGTAGGAGTAGAATTATACAGTGTAGCAGTAAATTGGCAACAACATCAAACTTGTGCAAGAAAATGGGTTATCAGCTTTAGTTTTAGAAACCCACATGCGTGTTATTGACTCCCGTACAAGTCACATCTTTAAAAGGCAATATTCCTTATGTCTCTATTTGCATTCCAAAGCTTCAATTAAATCACTACTGCACACACTATCGTACAATGGATGAGGTAGATTGGATGATGCAAGATGCAATGCACCTTAACTTTTTAATGATAATTTTGCGTCGATAAAAATATCATATTATATGAAAATAAGAATTATAGCCTAGCTAGCTTGGAGGAAATACATAAAGTAAATGGGAGAAAAAGAGTGACTGTATATATATATAACTGGTGATGTGATCACAGAGGATGATCAGTAACGAATATATATCATATGCTCTGATATTAGATGATGAGTAAACACACACATATATATATATATATATAAAGAAATGCATGGTTAATTTAATTAGTGTATGACGTCATGATGATCGGAACGGCGCACGAAACGTCGGCGATCGGTAACAAGCAGTTGGCCAGAAGCGTACTGTTGGTTGTGGCCGTGAAGTAGTAATATTGCGGTGGAGGAATCTTGTTTACTACTTCAAGATTTATCTCGAAAAGATCGTCTTCATCTTCATCTTCGTCTTCCTCTTTGTCCTCGTAATATTTGATCATATGCTCTTGGTTTTTTGAAGCTTGCTCGCAATATCCTTCTTTAATTAATCTCTCCATGTATCTCTCGCGATTTATTAACTTATAGAATATTACTTGTGTTAATTATATGTCCATATATAGGATGTGAATGTATGTAAGAGGTAATATGTGTCGTAGGGTTGGTGAGAGGTGGGATTTTTGTTGGGAGATTCTTCAACAAATCTAGCTACAAATATCTAATTGGGTATGGAAGCTTTGATTTTTTTTAATATAGTTCAATTCTTGGCAGCTCTCACTAACTAATCTTGCCCATATTAGATGATCCATATCAAAAGAAAATTGTTTTGACTTTATTCTAAAACCATGTGCCTTTACCTGTTCAACTAATTGACTTTTTTGAAAGTTAAAAACTCGAAACCCACATGCATGTTATGTAATTACTAGATATATTTCGAGTTAGGAAAGCCATAAAAAGAGATACTATTACATAAGCAATAAATTAATTAATGGCATGAATAGATTTCCACAAACGATCATTCTAGCTTGATTTAACAAAATAACAGAATAAATTTGTTGTCTCCATACAAAATGTTTAATTTTTGCTTCTTCTTCTTCTTCATCTTCCTTTTCTTTTTAATTAATTACGAAACGGTTGATTTGTTGTTGCATCTACACAGAAAATTGAGGCCAAGCCGTAAATATTATGTGCTGCTGATAGATTTTCTGAAAGTCAAAGTCAAGGTTAATTACTTAACCTTAACTACTACATCTAAACAAACTTAATTTATATATTAATTTGCAATATAAATGTTGAAACTGGTAGCTATAAAACAGTATAATTTACCAAAACCACATTTATTAAGCTGTATTATAAATTTAATAAAGGATAGATCCAAACAAGAAATTTTTTAACACAAACTCGTTAATTGATTTTAAATACTTTTCAAATGTATCGAACCAAACACTAATCTAAAATTTTCTTTCACTGGTGAATTATTTTTTCAAGAATATTTTTCGATAAATAATTTAGCAATCTTAGAAAGAACATCAATAGTTCTCAAATGTAATATACTCAAATCTACTAATTAGTTGAAAATATATGATTCGGCCCATTAAAGGCGATGAGATATCGGCCCAATAACATTAAGGTGGTGAAATACGGCCCAATAACATTAAGGCGGTGAAATACGGCCCAATAAGATTATGGCGGTGGAATACGGCCCAATAAGATTAAGGCGGTGGAATACGGCCCAATAAGATTATGGCGGTGGAATACGGCCCAATAAGATTAAGGCGGTGGAATACGGCCCAAGAAGAGAGAAAATATAAGAACGTAGCTATTTCATTCATTCTACTGTCCAGTGTCTACTCTACGCACAGTCACTGCGTACAACTGAAGCACCTATACGGCGTGAATGGAAAGGCAAGATGCCGGCGACGGCATCACGAAGTTGGCGGCGGTATCAGCTTGCACCGGCATGGCTTTGTTTTATGTTGCAATTCTGTATTCTCCAAGTCTGATTCTTCGCCTACCGCCGCCTAGTTCCTTTGATTCCCCTTCCTCGCACGGCGGTTTGTATGCGCTGCTGTGTCTTCTGTGGTCTCTATGATCGTCGCTTTCCTCATTCTTCCCGTAAGAATCAATGTTTCATGTAATTTGATCTTTTCTTGTGGCCGTCTCGAGTTATTTTAAGATCGCCCAATTTACTTTGGCAATGTAGCATTAATAGTTGTTTAGTTTTGGTGATGGATTCATTTTCTTTGTGAGTAGTACTTTTGCATTGTGATAATACTCTCTCTTTCTATGTTCGTCTTAAGTTACTTAACAAATGGTGTAAGTTGGCAGTTGGGTGTTGCCTTCGAAAATAATATTCATCTCTGATATTGTACGTTTTATATGAAGTAGCTCCAGTTTGACTTCGAACTTATATCGGTACATATAATATGTAATTATTTTCAATCGAATATTTATTATCAATGCTGTTGTGAAGGTAAAGAAACAACAGCTATTTAGCATTCAATACCTTCAGAGTCCGGAATCAGTCAGCGGCGCTGATGTACTGATATTACTAGTAAACTGTGATATATGGATTATGGATTAGTTCTCAAAAAGATTTTTGTTGTTTTTTCAGTAGAGCACTATTCAGTTGTTACAATTGAAAGGAAGCAAATGGATAAACTAAGATGGGTAATAACATAAGAATAATATCATTTTAATATCTGAGATAACTCTAGGCCTCAATTTTTATAGATTTTTTTATACCTCATCCGATTTTTGTATTGTAGAATGCTATGCCCATGTTGAAACTTGAAAGCAGAGTGTGGCATATCTCTGGGACTCATAATTTGGTTAAGTTGTTGATGTAAGTAATTGATACTTGATAGTAATGTCTTTAAGCTATATGGAAATTAATAAGTATTCCCTACCCTTTTCTTGTCTTGGGATTTTAAAACTTCTAGACTAGTTAATTTGTTAAGTATTCTTTGCTGTCCTGATTCTTAGTAATAATAGTTTTGTGTTTCCTATAATCTATTTGCAATACTATAGGTTGACATGGGCAAAGTCACTATTAGTACCTTTATGTCCGTTTATCATAATGCAGTGTATGAACTACCTACTGCTTTGTTGTTCATGGATATCCATACATGTCCGCATAAGAATTTTCTTGAATCATCTGTCTGATTTATTTAAGTACATATTATTCTGGTCTCAGATAAACAGGAGGGACACAACAAATCTTCTTGGTGTTTATGGCATCAGAATGGATCACATTGTGAGTATTCTGACAGACAATACTAATTCTGGAATTGCCTCGTTCAATACATCTGGGTATTGCATTATTGTCTTTTTACATTTGATTTTGCAGATTGTAAAGGATGATTGATTGCTGAATGCAACTTTCTGTATTAACAGTGGCAAGCTCTGGTCTACCCACTTTCGCTGACTGCGCTGATGTACTCTGGTTCCTTTGCCTTGAAGCTTTTATCTATGTGTCAAGATAGCAGGGGATATTTTGATAGTGGTGGCAATATGTCATTTGCTTGTATTAAGAGCATTTTCTCGGAGATCATTGATCGCGTAGTTTCAACAGCTTCCTGCATGTCATCTTGGCGTAACTATGTTGTGGTTAGCGTGTCCTTGCTCTATGCCCCAACTTTTTTTACGCAACCATTTTTCTGGACTGTGTCTATATTTCTATATTATTAGTTGATGCAATTAGTGCATGTTTTATCTTCACTCATGATCCTTAAATAATATTTTAGTGGAAATTCTTGCCTATTTATGGTTTGTCAATTTGGCGTTTTTAACAAACATTGCATATAAGATAAATATTATTGCCTTCCTTGTTAATAGATAGATAGGCTAACTTTTGTATTGCGATTTTGTTATATATCAGTCATAACCTTTTTCTCCTGTTTGCTGGTGGTGCTGGGATGAACATGCATGATTATTGAAAGTATTGAACCCAGGCTTACTTCTCTGTTTTAGGCTATTTGCTTTCGGGCTATTATGATCTGGTGACTGTTATGGCATAATTGGATTTCCCAAGTTCTCTATGTTCATTTTCTCCTTGTTTGAACAGGCACCACTTACAGAAGAGTTGGTATTCAGAGCTTGTATGATTCCTCTGCTTCTTTGTGGAGGATTTAGTACCTACACTGTTATATTTCTCTGCCCCGTATTTTTCAGTTTAGGTGAGTAGGATGCAATCATTTATGCAACTCTGAAGCCAAAGACTATTTGTTATCATTTTTAACTTATGATTGCCTTTACCATGATCGAGGATACTTTTTATATATGTTATATATTTGCTTCGTTTCCCTCTTAGTTTCAGACCCTTCCCTCACTGAATGCTTTTGCTATAGACATGGATAGAATTGGATATTATTATTCGGATGTTGAAAGTTAATAAGATAAGAATTCTGAACTTTTTTGGTTGCAGCTCATCTGAACCACTTACTGGAGCTCTACCTCCAACGAAAGTGCAGCTTGCTCAAGGCCTGTCAAGTCGTAGGTATTGCCTGCTTCCTCTTTCACTTGATGCTATAATGTGTGATTCTGTGGGGACTATCTAAACTAAATCGTTAGATAGACACTACAGCGGCTTCAATTAATTTGTGCTTTTGCTATATTAATTTGTGGTTCGTTTCTTAGCCTTTTCAAGTTGGAAGATGGCTTTTAGGGATATTGTTATTTATTGCATATTTGATTTGCTTTCAGGTTTCCAGTTAGTATACACTGTCATTTTTGGGGCATATGCATCTTTTCTTCTTATTCGGACTGGTGTGTAAATCCTTCGTAATGATGATTCCCTTGAGTTTCCATATCATTCTTAGATTTATTCTGTTGTGTCGATACTCGAACATTGTTGATTGCAGGACATCTAACCGCTCCACTAGTTGCTCATATGTTTTGCAACTTTATGGGCTTACCCGTGATATTTTCTTCTAGATCTGGAAAATTTACCTCTCCCATTTGATTAATTATGTTCATCCTTTAATGAAACACTTCTCGCCCTATCCCAATAAGGAAAAAAATTCTGGAGGCTGAAGCCAATAACTTTCAAACTATATGAAGAAGGGAAGGAAGTTTCATTTTTGATGAAATTGACACTTCTTTTTGTGGTATGGCCAAGGAATAGGAAGATCTTGACTAGCTAACCAGACAAAGCATATGGACATAAGATGGGAGCGAACTCTTAGCCTGTTTAGAGTGAAATATTCACTTAAGACATTTTCAGAAAAGTTTAAATGGCTTTGGACCCTAGTTGTAATTTCTGCTACTCGTGCTATTGTCCATACACTTGTAGGTCTCTTCTATTATTTTCAGGGTAGGTTATTATTTCCTGTATATTTCTTGTTAAATTTCCCTTTATTTGATTTTGATTGTCTTCAGCGACGGTGAGTCTGGTGTTTGTAGTCGGGGTGCTGAGTTTTGGCATGATGATATTCCCTTTGACGAACCCGAATCTGTACAACTGCAAAACATACAACTGCAGGTGCTGGCATCGATATTGCAACTGGACCTAACACAGTTTTTCAAGAAGCTGCAAGTAATTTGCTATATCTTCTCTCCATTTAGACCTCTTAATAAGTTCCAACATATACTATGATTTTGTACTTGTATTTTCGTAGCTATTTCCTTGGGGTGCACATGGCTGTCCAATTGTAATACTTAGATATAGTGGATTTTTGGAGGATAATTTGTGTAAATTAATTGCAAATGTAGTCAAGAAATGACGGCTGTACCATTTTTGCAGGGGTGAAATGAATGATAAAAAACATATGATGACTTATGCAGGATTTAAATGGCTGTGGAAAATGCAAAATGATTCATTTTCTGATATTCAAATTTCTAATTAGTAGGTAGGTAGGCAGCCATCATGTTACTCATTGTTTCGAAAATGCACCAAGTTGAAATCATTGTACTTCTGTATGGTTAACTTATTAATGAATCTTGCATTGTTTGTATTATATCATTATAGAGCGAACTGCCAAGTCCACCACCCACATTATTAATGAATCTTGCATTGTTTGTATTATATCATTATACTTGAATACATCAAATCTACCTAATTTTGAAAATTTTACAAGATTGAGAATCTGTATTCGAATATATATATTATTAGAGGCTGTAGTTTCACCTCCTACATTTATCCAAGTTTTCATCATTGGAGAATGAAGATTGGAGATTTTTGAAGAAGTAAGAATGATGTCCCAAGATACTGTATCGATGACCAAAGATCCGATGAGGACGCAAAGACTACCAAGAAATAAAATTTGAGGATAAGAAAGAATAATATAGGTAATAATAATAAGATTGGTATATATAATTTTAATTGAGGCAACAGAGAATCCCATTTATAATCTGGGCAAAATGGAAAAGTTTCTAAATGTGGATACATTCATTCAATGACTCGTAGAAACTTGCCTTAAGATTTTCAGTCCTCTTTTCTCTCTCCCCAATCATCATATGCCTTAAAATCTATTTGATTTCTCCAACTTTAAGTGTCATGAATAATTGCGCGCGCACCCACACACACATCTATATGCATGCGAGTATATGTTATTTGTGCATGCCCAGTTCTTGAAATATATACATATTAGGAAACTGGAGTCATTTTTGGATGTGACGTATTTCTACGTTAAAATTTGGTCATTGTATTTACAAATATGAATATTCAAAATACATGCAATTCAATGCAAGAGAGTTTTAGCAAAACTAAAAATAGTGAAGTTTCTAAGTTTCTATTATCTATAAAATAGTGTCCAAAATATGCAATTTTATGGACTGTTTAAAAAAAATGAAGTGAAGAAAATAGATAAGGTTTTTTTTATGGTCAATGAGGTGATCCATGTCAATTGTCATATCGTAACTTTATTACAATATGTATACGAAAATTGCAAATTCCGAAGGTTATCAAATCAGTTGAATCATTTAATCAAAGCCCTAAAATTGACTATTTTATGCATTGAGATTTGATGACGTTTTCCATTATTAGATCCTCCCATCATACAATCTTATTGACAAGCTAGCTCTCATGTTTTTATATTAATTTCGTATACTAATTCATTTTAATTCGATATGTATCTTAAAAAAATAGTTTGTTTTTATAATATATGTAAATTGAATAATATTTAGGTTTAATTTAATTTATTGTATTTATATTTAATTCATAACGCTTGAAGTATTAACAATTTATTTCTTTAATATTTAGGTTTAATTTAATTGATTGTATTTATATTTAATTCATATAACGCTTGAAGTATTAACAATTTATTTCTTTAATTCTTATAAGATTTCATATATTTTGGTATTTTAAGAGAACTCATATGCAAAATTCCATATTAGCAAATCCAAATGTAGGAAATTTATCTTCTTAATATCTTGAGCTGTAAATTTAGATATTACAATCCTATTAAGAGTATCATATTATCACTATTTATGTGAATTTAATTAATAAATAAATATCAATCTTTTTGTTTTATTTATCTCAACTATTTTTGAGAATAACCATGTGTAATTATCTCTATACACATTTCATTCAACCACGTGTTTCAGTGTTTCAGTATCGTTCAATTATTTATCTAAACTACTCTGATCAATCGAGAATCACCACGTGTAACAGTATTATTGTCATTCACGTGAAATTAGTTACTGTAATAGAACATGTGATTAAATCCGTACATCTTCTATTCTTAGTTTGTACCAAAACCACATGATACCACCATCATTCAATCTTATTTTTGTTTTACATATGTCAACTACTCCGAGTCATCGATAATGACCACGTGTGTCAATAACTAACATTCATGTGAAATTGATTATTGTAATAGAACATGTGATTAAATCTATAAACCTTTGATTCCAAATTTGTAACACGAACCACGTGTTTCATTCTCATTCAATTTTATTTATCTAAACTACTCTGAGCTATCGAGAATCACCACGTGTGATATTATTATCAGCATTCACGTGAAATTAGTTACTGTAACAAAACATGTGAATCAGTATATCTTACATTCTATGTTTGTACCAATAACCACACGTACCAGTATCATTCAATTTTATTTTTGTTTTATATATGTCAACTACTCCGAGTCATCGATAATGACCACGTGTACCAATAACTACCAGTCACGTGAAATTGATTACTGTAATAGAACATGCAATTAAATCTATACACCTTTGTTCTATGTTTGTAACATGAACCATGTGTTTCGGTAACATTCAATTTTATTTATCTAAGTTATTTCGAGCAATCTAGAATCACCACGTGTTACATTATTATCATCATTCACGTGAAATTAGTTACTATAATAGAACATATGATTATATTCGTACATCTTCCATTCTGAGTTTGTACCAATAACCGTACGAACCAGTACTATCATTCAATCTTATTTTTGTTTTATATATGTCAACTACTTCGAGTCATCGATAATGACCACATGTAACATTATTATAGTCATTCACGTGAAATTTGTTACTATAATAGAACATGCGATTAAATTCGTACACCTTTCCATTCTAAGTTTGTACCATTAATCGAACTTGTCCATATCATTTACTCCCTCTGTCCCACCTCAGTTGTCCACTTTGCTTTTGGCTCGCATACCAATACCCATTTTATTCCTCTCACAACTACTTCCCACTACTTTCCACTTACTTTATTACACTCACAATTTTTGTCCAAAAAAGGAAACAAGACAACTAATGGGGGACACCCCAAAATGGTAAGTGAGACAACTGAGCCGGGACGGAGGGAGTAATATTCTTTTTGTTTAATTTATCTTAACTCCCACGAATCATCGATAGTCACCACGTGTAACATTATTACCACAATTCACGGGAAGTTAATTACTATAATAGAACATACGATTAAATCTGTACACCTTCCGTTCCAAGTTTGTACTATGAACCACGCATATCAGAATCATTCTATCTTATTTTTGTTTTATTAATTTCAACTCCCATGAGTTATCAATAATCATCACGTGTAATATTATTATCCCGATTCTCATGAAATTAATTAATTAATATAATAGAACATGCAATTAAATCCGTACACATTCCGTTAACATGATACTAATCATCATAACAAAACATGCGATTAATTAAATCCATACATACACCTTCTATTTTAAATTTGTACTAAAATTGACTCGTATCAGTATTTCATTCAATCTTATTCTTATTTTATTTATCTCTATACTTATAAAATAAAATGATATCATCGCCATATACATATGAAATGCATTAACTAAAAAAATACCGACTTTTCATTAAAAGTTTGTTGGTACAACCACACATATATATCTGTATAGTTCAAAAATATAATCTCAAAATTGTCAGTTAGTGGTGGAAAATGTGACATATATGTATAGGTGTTACGTTGTTGTAAATAGATTCCATTTAATTTCCATGCGTATAATAAGGGAGCGTTATGTTGAAATGATGATACCAACAAAAAAGTTTTGGTGAAAATGTACAAAATACCATACCAAATTTTCAACTTTATTGTACTCAAGATTGGCTCTTTTTAATTGGTGTGTATAGCTAGAGCATTTCGATTTGGCAAAACAGAAACTCACGAGTATACTCATCTCATTTCTATTTTCTTTTATATGCATTTATTTATACATTTTGAGGTTGTTAATTCACGAGTTAAATTTATGTTAATTATTTGTAATCGAAATTATAATCGTTGTAACGGTTCAAAAATTCATTCATTAATGAATTTGAAAGAATATCACCTAAAAAATGAATAGGATACATCGTCATCCAAATATGGAATATACTAAAAGTAAATGGTAAATAAAATGTAGGTTGAGAGAGTTGAACGGTTTGGAGTCTAGTAATAAATCTAGTAAAAACTATTTATGTTCAAAATGATTCTTGTTTTTTACGAAAATAATTAAAACCTAGATAAATACTACTCCCTCCGTCCACGAAAAAGCTTCCTAATTTGCCATTTTAGTCCGTCCACAAAAAAGCTTCCTAATTCAACTTTCCATTTATGGAAAGTGGATCCACCACACTCTCTACACACAACTCAATTTAATATTACATTAAGTGGGACCCAACATTCACTAACTACACACAACACAATTTAAAACACTATATTAAGTGAGACCCAAACTCCACTAACTACATATCATCATTAAAAGTCAAAGCACTACATAAAAACCCGCACCGGGTCAAACTAGGAAGCATTTTTGTGGACGGAGGGAGTATTAATTATGATTCATTATATTATAATAAATATTTATTTTTAATAAATATTAATTATAATAATAAATTTAGTCGCGATAAAAAGAAGGGGCAGAACGAATGTCCAGTAGTGTTAAGAAATGCAATGAATTTATGCTGCTGTTTTACTATTCAATTTGTTCAGATTCCATCATCACTCTAAGCAGAAACTGAGCCAAGACCATAATTATTTGTTTACAGAAACTACATTAAATGATTACAGCCTCTAATTTATATGGTAGTAGTATTTTATTTTCTTTCCTCATCAAATTGTGTTTCGTTGCCATAAGTGCACTTGTATTAAATCATCATCGTATATAAAAAGTTAAAAAGAAACGACTAAATCATAATTATTACTACTAATAATAATAATAAGTGATTTATATGTTTATCAAAATTTTGTTATGTGATATCTTGATATTGTGAGTTTGCATGAATAATTAACTTGTGCTTCGGTTGTCAGAAATTAATAAAATAATGTGAAGTGAATTTGATCGCATTTGTCAGAAAAAATCGAGAGAGATAATAAAACTAATATTGATTTCTTAAAATGGGAATGGGACTGACTTGACTCATAACATCATGAAATGGAGAAAAGAAAATAAAAAGAAAAAGACACGACTTAATCGACTCGTTTCATAGAGTCGATAGAAACTGAAACCAGAAAACAACCAATTTGTTTATTAAACTATAATGCTGACGGCCTGCAATCTCACTTGTTGGAGTTCTTGTTCTTGGAGGAGGCGGAGGCGGCGGCAGAGGTGGGGGGGATGGGGACTCCTGCGGCGGCGGCGGCGGCGAGGCGCTGCCTGAGTTCATTGAGGAGGGCTTGGTTCTCCTGGCTCAGGAGCTCACTAGCCTTCCTCAGCAGCTCGTTCTCTTGCATGATTTGGCAGTTCTCCCTCATCAGCTTCCTGTTCGCCTTGTCCATTCCTGTCCCAATTCACACAGACAAACCAACCTTGATTCAGTAGTAATTAAAAAAAATCAATATGAGAAATACTATTAAGTAAAAAAAACAAACAAACAAAGAGGAAAGGAAGAAACTGTGTGTGTTGCAGCATGCAGAGTGGTTAAGTTGGTAGGAAACATGGATAACAAACCAAAGTTCATAAGTTTACTAGAAAAACCCAGCCATGTACGAGGCTTTTTTGCCTAACTTCCTTGGTGAAACAAATACACACACACACATATATATACATGAAAGAGAGGGAAAGAGAAGAGGTTTTCCAAAAAGATCACCTGGTGAGAGAAGAGGAAGAGGAGTTGTAGTAGTAGTAGTAGTATATTGATATTGAAGTTGAAGCAGTGTGTGAGAAAATGAGGCGCTGATGGTCGCTATATATAGTGCAAGAAGTTGCAAGAGAGAGAAGATTGAGTGACGTAGAGAGAGATGGACAGAAAGGAATACACCACCCTCACACTAAAATACACACTTCACCAATAATCATGCATGTGTAAGCATTGCAATTTGCAACCACTCTCTCTCTCTCTCTGGCCAAATGGGAAAAACGATTTTAATGTTCTTTCACTCCTTTCTTTCCTATTTTCCCATTTTATTCCTTACTCAATTTTTTATTATTTCAACTTTTTTTTATAAGTGATTTTTTCTATTTTATATGTATAATTTAATTAAATAAAATAAATAAATAAAACTCAAGCTCACATATATATATATATTAAATTAAATTAATTTCTAATAAGAAAACTGTAGATAGGAAAAAGTAGCAGTTTCTATGATTATAATGATTACATCTCTTTAGAAGGGTGATGGGCCTTGCTGGCGTCATCTGATTCATGGGCTTCCGTGGGCATTCTCGGGATTTCGTCCTCTCAAATTCTTGACGAGGGCTTTTTGGTCATTTATGGGGAGGGGGGCTCGGCCGTCCCAAAGATTCGCAATGATGGTTTGGGATTGGTCCGAACCCAAGTAGCCCATCATCACCACCTTCTTCCATTTTGTACACCCTCATTAATTTTCTACTATCATCACTCATTTACTCATTTCATCCTTTTCTTTATTATTTTTTCTCTCCTTTTTAATCTTCCTACAAAATTGTTATTCATTCGGTTCATTTATCATTTGGTAGGTGAAACCCCCACTCGATATATAATTCAATTAATAATAATAAATCTGAAATTTAAACTGTATTTGATACGCATAACATCTTGAATCAAATTTAATTTATAAGACATACATTATTTTAAAATGAGTACCAATTTTGTGAATGTATTGAATGAAGAGAGTATGATAAATTAGTGACTTATACGTTGTAGAAAACAGTTGGGCATATGAATATGGACAATTTTGGAACCAACTAGCTAGTTTGTCATAATGTTTCTTTTGTTAGCTAAACGTAAGCAAACTGAATTTTCTGTCTTGGGAAGTAGTAGTAGGAGTAATAACAAGAATTGTAATAATAAATTAATTAATTAAATAGCAATAAAGCTTTTATTGTCACACCAATTCGATTAGTATTGCCTTTTCTCCCTTCCTTTTTGAGAAATCATGAAATGATTATGCATTTAAATGAAGTTTGCTGCTGTGTTCTCTATAAATATTTTACACTCTTTTCTTATCTTTTCACGTGTTCAAATTTTTTGCCATTAATCATTATTTGTATATGTGGTTAAGCTATAAATTAATCTGAACGGTAAATTTTTATATAAATTATGGTTAACATTAATGATATCTGATGATGCATTATCTATTGCTTAAGAATGTATTCCATTTAATAAAATACTACATATGATCTTTAATAATAGTATATATAATTAGATGTAAAATGCATAAATTTATTATATTATATGGGTAGCATTGCTTATCGAAATATTGATGATGGTTTGTTAATTAAATGCAGTATTCAAAATGAATTAGGGAAATATTACCTAAAATAGTCCCTTTCAATTAAAATATTTATAACGCTATATATAGTTGGCTCTTTCCACATTCAAAAATATTTAAATGATTATTTTCACTAATAGACAGCTTTCTAGGGTTTTCACACAAGTTTGTGTTTCAATCACTCACAAAATAATAAATTGACAAAATTACAAATTTGCCCTTATAAGATGGAAAAATTCCCAAGTCAGAACATAAGGAAATGACAGTAAAGTCCCAAATTAAATTATATGCGTGGGTACCCATGTTCAGTGTTATAATAGTAACTGTAATAATTCTGGCCACATAAGAAAGGTAAGCACCTTTCAAATTTGAGGGCATGTATTTGATTATTAATCATTGATTTGGATCCACCAATTTAATTTTCTCGTTACAAAGCTAATTTAGTTAGATATATTTTACTACGTAAATAGTGTTTTAAGTGCATTTATTATCATTTTTACATTTCAAACTAATTTATATTTATACCTTTTAAATTGCAGTGATAATTTCAAGTAGAAGTGCAGAATGTGTGAACGTGGAATTTATGTATGGTAAGTATATCCGGATATTTTTCAAATATTTTATTTCCACTTTTGACATGCCCCACAAAATAAAGTAACGTCTAAGATATAAATTTATCGATATTCTATATATGTTAGGTTATTAGCAAAAATATGTGAGAAATAAGAAAATTTTAGATTATCAAATTATTAAATTATTAAATTTAAATAAATATTTTTTATTATTTATTTTTAAATGAAAACCATTTTATTAAAATAAATTATTGAAAAATTTCTCATTTCTTACAGAAAATTTATTTTTATATTAACCAAAATTTGTATATGTTCTCTCTTTTTACTAAAGCAATAATATTATATATCTAAAAATTTAGCAGACTAGTCAATTACAAAGTCATAACCAAATTTCAACGTGGATGTTGATAATACTATTTTATGCTAAATATTTCCCTGTATTCGCACATTTTGTCGCTCCAATAATTTAATATCCTATGTTGACAACTTAATTAATTATCATCTGACACAATAACTGGTCCTAGCCAAATACTTTAATAAGATTATATTATATATAAAAAGTGTAATATAATTCACTTGAAAAGAAAAATAAAAGAACTGAGATATAAATTAATGAGTAAAGTACTTAGTGAGATTCTTCTTTTGTTATAAATTCGTTCTGAAAGTTCAAATGATTAAAAAGGCAAACGCCACTAATTAATTATAGCTTCTCATCTTCATCTTCAACCCTAACTCAAAGCTTATATTTTTAAATAAAATCTAACATGCATTCAAACGTACATAAAACATAGTATCATGTTTAAACACACCAAATATATTCATCATAATATCACAAAAATACAATGCTGAAAAATAGAAGATATGGGTGGAAATATATAATTGGTGGAGTTAGTTTAGCTGCAGCCATCTTGAGACCAAAAGTAAAGTTGGTTTGTTTAATGATTTAAGGTGTTTGGGCTTATTTTGATCATCTTTTATCCTTCTTTGATAAATGTTTGTAGGGCAGTGATCAAAAGATTTTGATGGGCAAAGGGGAAATTAAGGGCATCGAGCATTTATTCATTTCCATTGAGTAATCATCATAATCTGCATTGCCTATAAAAGTAAAACTACTTCAATTATTCACCCACAACTGTATTTTGCTTTTGGAATAACCTTTTACTAACATCATAGCATACTTCCCTCAATTTAATTACATCAACTTTGTTGGCCTCCTATTGTGTTCTTTAAACTTCCAAAAGTCTTCTCCCCTTTTTACGGTAAATAACTTTTCGGATGGAGAATTCAACACTCTTGGAGCGTGGATTCTCCGTGTATCACACCGAGAAAATTTATGGGTGTGTGGTGTATCTCAGTGGAATAGGGTTTGCGTTATCGTTATATACGAGATGTTGAATGCATTGATTCTACTAATTATATCAATATGGCGTATCATCTTTTAAAGTTGTCTCTTACTAGAAACTTTAAGGTTAAATGTGTATAGTTTGGAATAATTCTATGATGGTGATCCATCAAAAAGTGTCATGATCGATCAGCATGTTAGTGAAGAGAAAACATACCGAGAAAGAAAATGTTGATATATATGACCAGTATATCAATTAGTATCAAAGAAGAGTTGGTATGTATTGTCATGTAGAGTCGATCCATTAATTTTGATGGCAGCTCTCTAAATCAATGAATTATACTAATAAAACAACTCTTTCCGGTGATGGAAAAGTTGTAATTTAGTACTCTCCCGTTTCATTTGAGTTGTCCCATTTTATATTTAAATTGATGTATTATTATAATCAAATGAGACAATTAAAGTGCGACAGACGAAAGACGACAGACGAAAGACGGGGTAAAAGATTGAAAGAACCAAAACAGCTCATGCAGTGTGACCTCATCCAGCAATCCAACTCCTCTAATTAAACTCTATTTTCACTTTTTATCAATTTATTTATCTATTATTTTGTTGGGGGGTAAATTCTAATGATTTCACATAATAGCAATGCCTGCAATGCTAATGATGAAATTACATAATGGTGCATTGAACCCTACACGTGAGCTTCCAATTTCCACATGACGAAGGAGGGGTGTGATTGTAAATCATGGGACCACCCCCAACCCCCCAAAATTATAAAAAATAAAATAAAATAATTATTCTTCACTCCCTTTTTCTATTTTGATCTTCTGACCTCTGACTCCTCTTCTAATGCTCATGCCTCATCATACGCCCCCTGCATGTACGGTTGATTTTATTTCTTTCTCAAATTTATTGCATCAATATTTTGGGGATTATTTAAATTGTGCTAAAAATTCGAATTTTCTACGATTATTTTTGTTAGATATATTCCCTAGATTAAATTACAATATTTTGAAATTTTATGATATATAGTACAAATATTTAGTATGTTAATATAAATTATGAATACTAGATTTGATTGTGATAAACTTTTTGTATGTAATGTCGACCTTTCCACCAACAGTATGAGTGTCTTAATTAGGACAAATTATGTGGGGTTGTGCAAATCAGTTCATTGCCTACCAACCTTAATCACAATACCTTTTTCACTTATCCATTTTACTTGTGGAGGGTCCCTCTTTTTCTTATATATATATTTCTCTCTATTTCTTGAAATTCAGTTCAAGGCTTGGAAAATATATGCATATCGCAACATAGTTAATTGTTTCTTATTTTCACATTTGTAATCAGATAAGACAATGGAATTAAAAAACAGAGTTGTTTAATTTATTTTTTCGGAGGATAAAATCGTAAAATTACATGGCAACAAGTAACAAGTAGTATTAGAAGGGGACCAATCCTGAACTCACCATCCCTGAATGTTGAATGTGGAAATTAATTATTTAAGGACCACAAGTAGGGCTCTTAATAAAAGGGTGAGTTCTATGTTTCATCATTGTATAAATAGACCATTCTTCATTACTAAAGTACTTTTATGTACTTCTTCTACCTCTTCAAACCCCTTCAAAATATCAACACTCCTGCATCTATACAAATTTTAAGATTTGTCCCCCTTTAGAAAATAATTCTATACTCACACCAGAATTTGTTTCACTGCGACAACAGCTCGATATAACTAGACTTTTTAGTCCAACTCAAAAAAAGAGCAAAAGAGAATAAAAAACAAGGTTTTTCAGTCACACTGGGGCAAGACATAAAAGCCCAATTTTATAGACATCTTGGGCCTAAACTGTCCAAATTGTAGTCCAGTAAGTACCCAGCCCAATTGTACACTAGTTATTTTAAATTGTAAGAGAAAAATAAAACATGGCTTGCAATAGGAGATTAATGTCGCTTACATTTACATCAATATATTAATTTAAAGGTACAATTTGAATAAAAACAAGTTAAGAGCATGAGGAAGAAGAGGCAAGGCTTGTGAGCCAGAACTCATCAGATGCAACGACGTCGTTGGCGTCCTCATTTCTATGCCATCTCCACACAGCATGAGTCGCATTTACTACATTAAGTTGCCCATGTCCAAAACTTGCTTCCCTAAACGCAGATATCTTCGGCTGTGGCTCAATGTACCTGTTATTCAATCATACAGTATATTCAAATCTTTCCATCTGATTTTTCACGACAATTATAAGTGTTTAAAGAAAAAGAAATCGATCGATGAATCCTACTTGGTTGCAAGTCCTTCGCGATTACCACCATCGCCAATCGTTATGTATATCGGACCACATTCATTAGCTTCGTCCTTGTAAACTCGCACCTGCAAATTGTATTTCAAGTATCAAATCGCAAGCACTTTAATGGCGTGAATAAATATAATGAGAAAAAAAAAAGAATAATTACAAAGCGCTCATAGGCATGAACATGGCCAGCAAACACAGCATCAACACGAGCACAAAATAGCAGCTCCTCCATGGTCTCCTTCATCCCGGTGGACTCATGCTCGCCTTGGTGCGCTTCATTACTGTTGTACCACGGTGCATGTACAACCGCGATTAGCCACGGGGTTCTGCTTCGGTTCACCTTCCCCAAATCCTCCCGCAACCAATTGTACTGCTCCGACCCGGGTCCGAATTCGGCGTAGGATCCGAGCATGAGCACGTGAACGCCTCCCGTTTCGAAGGAGTAGTACAAATTCGAAACCGATCCACTCTCCTTGAAAGGCATCACCCACCTCGCATTGTAAGCTGTGAATTTCTCGCTGTGGAGGATCGGAATTCTCTCGACTTCGTGGTTGCCTTGCGTTACCATCCACGGCCGCTCGCTTGCGAGCGGCTGCACCAGTTGCCCGAAGCTGTCCCAGGATTTCTGGATCAGATCGGCGTACGACAAATCTCCGACCAATAGTAACACGTCGTACTTGGATTTTCCGATGCCGTCGAGTGTGGATCTGGTCCACTCGGTCAGTCCGAGGTCGCCTGTGATTGCGAAACTCACCGGGAAGAGCTGCGGTGGGGTTTTGAATGTGAAAGGCGGAGAAGAAGAAGTAGCGTCGCCGCAGCGGTAGTAATAGAGTGTGTCGGGGTGCAATGGGCCGATCACGACGTTGTGTATTTCTCCGGAGCGGTACATTAAGTAGTTGTACCTTTCTGTTGTTCCGTTTGCAGAAGCGTTCGTATCGGGGGTTGTACCATAGTACACCACTGGTGGGGCCGCTTCCGATGTGATCCATGATATTTTCATGTGGTCCGCACCACTTAATGATATGTGCACCTAATATAAATATATTATATTATACTCCACTATTACATAAATAAAATTAAATAAATTTAGGAATTGGGGTAATAAATGTATAATTTGATTTGGTTTTGTTTAGTCTTAGTAGGCCGCCACCTTTGAAAATAATATAATTAGGCAACATAGCATCACAACAACATTAAGAGCCTAATCATGCCCCGTGATTGCATGTCTTGAATTGGTTAAACTACTTGCCTAATCATATTTTATTCATCTCTCTATTTTCTTTAAAATTTTACCATCTTCCTTATATTTCTCTTAGTAGCATTTCATCGTCATCGACCAACAAAATTCTACTACATGAAAAAAGGAAGAAAAAAAAAGATAATCCATCACCCATCATCAGATTAGATTGATTAACAAACCATATACTAAAGATCATATAACTTTGTACAGTACAAATCAAATTGAGTACTCATGAGAGAAAGAAAGAGAGAGAGAGAGTACCTGCTGGGGAGTGGTGGCATCCAAGGAATCAAGTTCTTCAAATAGCAACCGAGAAAGCGAACCCCGCGGCGGGGGACGGCGGTACTCGGCGGCGGAAGAAACAGCTACGGCGAAAGCCAGTACTACCAAAACTAAGGATTTCACGGTGGCCATGATGAAAGATTGAGGAAATGAAAAAAAAGATTATGTGTATATATAAAAGGAAATTAAATGAGTAAGAAATGCGAGGAGCATGAGTTTCGGGGCGGTTAAATTAAGAGATTTTCAGACGCTACCGACGTGAGAGAGAGAGAGAGAGAGGTCTCTACTCCTAATCTCATTTAGCGTTTATCGGCAGAGCAGTGCAGTTATCACGGCTCTGCATATAATTACGTGCGTGTTTTTGGCATTTCCCTCTACTTCACTCTTAATATATATATATATATAATCATCATTGACCCTAAATCTAGACGTTTCGACTACATTATATTTGCTTCCAAATGTGAAGGTCTATTTCAAAGAATATACCATGTTTGCGGTGCTTTATGAGCATAATCATATTTTAATGTCACTTTTATTTGATTTTTAGGTTTCATAAATTTAAAAATAGAATATATAATTTTAATTTTTTAGTATTTTCAAATAACTAAAAATTATGGTATATTTAGCAGTTTTTTATTTTAAAAAAATATTATTTAAGTATATGAATTTATTTGTAGGATATGAAATGTTAGGCAAAAGGGGATATTGAATCCCCATTCGCATAATATATGATATTTCTGTAAGATTTGTAATCGGGTTACTATCCAGACTTAATTTGATTGCTGGTTGTTTTTTTCTATATTCTTGTGATTTTGAACTTTATTTTTTTAGTTATTTTAATACAAATAGAAAATATATTTCTCAAATCGTATTTAATTTATGTACCAATTAGTTGGTAACAGATTTCAAATTTTCCTGTACACAAAATTATCCAAAATAACAAATAAAAAGTTACCTAGATAATATTTATATACATAATATGATGTTTTATGATAATGACAATAATTACAGCATTGACTCATCATAATTATTGTGAATTTTAAATTAACTATAATCAATATTTCTAAATTTTATGATGAATTTTTAAATTTTAGATTTTTAAATTTTGACGATAAAAAATTAAAATATACCTTATGAAATATTATGTTACTCTTGACTCTTTAAATATCTACTGCCATGTAAGAGAGGGCTTTTTATTGTACTAATGAGCTTATTATCTTATCAAAATTGGAATTTAATTAATTTCTAATTACTTGTCTCTGAAATTGTTATATAAATTCCATTTTGGAAAGTATAATATATTATTAAAAATTAAATGAATATATCGTAGAAGTATAAGGGGAAAACTTTGAATTTATTTCAATTTTAGAATATAAAAATGCTTACTCCACCCCACCACATTAATTCATTTTTTCTTTTTTGGTACGTGTTAAATTATAGCTCAATTTTTCATTGTGGATATGATTAAAATCAATTTTTTACTAAATTACCTTTATTTAATAGTTTATGAAAAAAAAATAGAATACTCAACAAGGACAAGATAAATTATTGTATATACTTCCATTCTATTATTTAAAACACATTTATTATATTGAAATGTCTCAATATTGACGAGTGATGACTCGTTTTCCAAAAAGAAACACTTGTAAATACAAGTGATAGACTTGTTTTTCGAAAAAAAAAACACTTTCAATTAAAAAAAAATTAGTCAATTTTATTATTCTCAATCAATATATACAAAAAGTTATTTTTTAATCCTCGTCCTCCAAAGTACCGTGTATAAATTGTTTCATGCAATTCAAGTGAAATGAAATTGAAGTTGAGAAGTTAAATTCTTAGTATGAGACACGGCCATACATACATACATACATGTATGTCGGAATGAATTGGCATACAAAGCGCTCGT
Organism: Leonotis leonurus; assembly: GCA_026898415.1. Taxonomy (NCBI): domain Eukaryota; kingdom Viridiplantae; phylum Streptophyta; class Magnoliopsida; order Lamiales; family Lamiaceae; genus Leonotis; species Leonotis leonurus. The sequence goes on from JAPKLX010000010.1 coordinate 420,074, forward strand.
ATCCCATGCATCAACATGGCCATCGAATAAGACATCGACAGATTATTGTACTCTTTCCGTCTTACTAAGCATGACACCTTTTTTTACGGAACGGTTATTAAGAAGAGTGTATAAAGTAGTGTGTAAGTGTGATAAAGGTGGTAGGATCCACATCTTTTTAGAGAGATAATTTTACTATTTATGAAATGTGTCAAGTTTAGTGAACGTTTTAATAAGTAAAGTGTGTTATGTTTAGTGAGGAGGACGTAATAGTTGATAATCCATCACCCATCACCACATTAATTATATTCAAAACGTCGTAGTTTGATTTCCCGATGCGCTCCGGTGTGAAGGAGATTCCGTACTACAAAAACTTGGTTTTAGTATTTGGTTTTTCCAACATCACCTTCATTAACTAATATTAAAGTCATTAATTTAATTTAATGCTAATAAATTATCAATAGTGGGGCAAATTTGGTACGAGCCATTTAAAATTTGAAATAAATGTCCTTAATTAAATAGGTGAGCTTTTGATTAATTCTAGAATTTTTGTTTTCGGTTATAGGTTCCTTACTCCATGTTGTTAAAAATATTAAAAATACAAAAGTTTGTTTCGAAAATAACCCGGCCCAACTCCGGCCCAATATTAAGAGAAGCTCAAAATAATTCACGGGTTCAATACTTTATAGGTCGCGCTACTAAATTTATAGTTCAAATGATATTTATTGTTTTTTATTTTATTTTTCAATATTATTAATTTGTTTCCAAAAATAGTAATAAAAGATAATCAAATAGCATCCGATTCAAACTTTTTATTGAATTATTGAATGTTTTGAGGAAATTGCAATGTGAAATACGAAGTTAAAATGATAAATGTCATAATATAGTCAAAAAAACAAAATAAAAGTATAAATTGACGTAATTAATTAGTACCGAACCGACCATATGTCCCTATGCAACAGTACTCACTACTACACGTATGGAATAAACTCATGCATATTCCATTTCATGAATTTAAGAGTCGACTTTATTAAGACACGTACTTTAAGGTATAAAAAACTAATTTGATGAAGTCCTTCTATAGCTTTCACACATAATACTATGATATTTTGTGGGTTTTCAGTTTGCTTGCCATTTAGGTTTATTACAAAACATTAATCACCAATATATACATTTTCTTTTATTTAATTCTTCCTAGCAATTTCTTAGTTCTTCTTGTAAAAGATATTGATTCCATCCGTTACGATATGATAGTATAACTTGCTTTGATGTATTACATTCTTGATAATAAATATATCTTAAAAATCTCTTAGATAGTGAGACATATATATATATATATAGTGTTTATAATTTTCTATAATTTAGAAATTAATTCAAATCCTTGCCAATCATATATATATATATATATATATAAAACTCAAAATATTATAGACTTTCAAATTATCATTTTCTGGTCATATATGCCTCCAACGAATTACGAATGAAACATGTATGTCGATTAAATATGTATGGACCACGATCACTAAAACGTGAAGCTTCGTCTAAATCTAGATATTTAATTTAAATTAACTATTTAAAAAAAAGAATTGGAGGTTGTCACGTACGAAATGTCAGATCGACTTAAATTAGTTGCTATGGAAGATAGATTCGAATGTATAATTGAGAGATGATTGGTGATAGAGACTTAATAAATGGAGTAATTAGGGTATACTTATATTGGTACAACGTTAGTGTCGCACATTCCAAGAATATGCTACTCTCATTAGTCTTGTCGTGAAGTATCCTGTTTTTAGATTAGTTGACAATTAGTCATTTATAATTAATCAAGAGAAACATGTTTCACCTCCACTAATATTGGATCGTGAAAAGCATATGCATTTAAAAAAAAAAATTATTTTATTATAATAAGGCTCTGATGTATTATGTATATGATAAAATTAGGAGCTCTGGCAACAGCGTGAAATGTGTTTAATTTTGATTATTACTAGGTATTGCACCCGTGCTATGCACGAGTTTATAATCTATTTATAAATAATTTATAATATAGATACTTAAAGAAACCAAAAATATTGTAATCCAATTTTATTTGGTGGTTTTAAAACCGTAATCGATAGTACTCTTTTCAATTGTCACTATGTCGGGGACAATTCGGTTACAGTTTCAAAATTTAATAACAGAATCAACGATTTGATACAATAACTTCGATTTATTTTACCTCATTCAATTTTTTATCTTATAAATAGTCGTTTTTTTATTAATTTATAACAACACATTAAAATTAAAAAATAAGATAATATTACATAACTATTTAAACATATGTGTATATTGCTAAAAATTCATAATAAATATATTTGAACTCATTATTATTTGTCGTTATATTTTGTTGTGAAATTCTAATTTTTTTATATAATAATAAATATTTGACATAATTTTATGTAACAACGAATTAATAGAGTTGGTAAATTAATAAATCACCTAAATGAAATGACCATTTGTTTTTCATTCTATGTTTCACTATTAAATTTAGTATTTAATTAATATTTATAATAATACATTAAAATTAATATTTTTTTAAAAAATATACTCCTTTCGTCCCACTTATTTAAATTCATTTACTTTTCACATTGATATTAATATTTAGTTGTAATATTTTTTGAAGAACATGGTTTGTACTTTATAATTTGCTAAATAAAGAAATGTGTCTAAATAAGTGAGACAGCTCAAAAAGGAAAATGTGTTTAAATAAGTGAGACAAAATCAATATATGTTAGTGTTGAATTTATCAACAATACAAATTGATTATAATTATTAGTATTAAATATTAAAAATAATTATATACACTGATCAAATATGACAAATTTTTAGTACTAAATAAAAGATTAAATTTAGATGTAAGAAAATAAAATTAGGAAAACATATTAGATAACATTGAAATTTTATAGTAAAATAGATTGAGACACTATGTCTAATTTATCTTCATGCATAATATTAAAACATATTATAAAGAGTATTCAACTTTATAATTAGGAACATTATAATTTAGTAAAATATATTATATAAATAAGAATATGTATACATATAATTATTTTCAATTTACTAATGTGTTATAATTTTTTATATTAAATTTATATTTTATATAACATATATCAAATTAAAAGTATTGTCGAGATCTTTAATTTAATATGCATAATATTGCAAATATTTATACGAAGAAAATAAATAATTTTAGGAGAAATGTGTTATAAGAGAGAGAAAATAATCTATAAAGTTTTAAAAATTAATAAACTAAACGCTAAATATAAACCAGATTCAGTTGTGCATGTATATTATGATTTGTTCAATATTCAAGTTATCTTGTTGCTCTATTGGTTCACAGTATAGCCTTTCTTATGAAAGGTATAGAGATCGAATCTTGTTAATGTTTATTTATAAATTTAATAGTTGTAGTATTATATTTGCCATTGAAATTGAAGTTATTTACAAAATTTGTCACTCAAATTGATTTCAATTGGAATGCTTCCTGTTTTATATATATATATATATATAGATTTATGCCAACACTAACTAGCTATTGCATCCGTGCAATGCACGAAATTATTTATTTATAAATAATTTATGCATAAAGATAGTTAAAGAAATTAAAAATATTGTAATCCGATTTTATTCGGCGATTTTAGAATCGTAATTGATAGTCATATTCTCAATTGTGACTAAGTTGAGGACAATTTTGTTACAGTTTCAAAATTTGAGAACCGTGATCAACAATTTGAAATAATAATTTCGATTTATTTTACTTAATTCAAATTATTTCTTATTTTATAAAGGGTCACTTTTTATTAATTTATAACAACACATTAAAATTAACAAATAAGATAATATATACAACTATTTAGACATATCTGTATATTGATAAAAAAAATTCATAATACATATATTTGAAGTCATTATTATTTGTAGTTAGATTTTGTTGTGAAATTATAATTTTGCTATGTAATAATAAATATTTGGCATAATTTTATGTAACAACAAATTAATAATTTGAAGTCAACTACAAAGTTATCATTCAAAATTGATTTTCAATTTTAGTACAAATTCGTGTAATAGTTATTGTTTAAAAATTTATTTTAATATATTAAATTATATTAATCTTAAATATATTTTTGATCAAATTAGTTATCACAACATATACAACATTGTTATATATTTTTTATATATCACAACTATATTAATAATTATATATTAATTAATTTTAATAATATATGTATTTTAATTTTATATGATATATAAATTAGTAAAATATATTAATTTTTTCATAATTAATATTTATATAAAAAATTACAAAATAAAAAATATTAAATATCTAAAGGAGAAAAGAAAATAAAAAAAATATATAAATATAAATATAAATGATCCATATAGAAACATTTTATAAACCAAATTATATGTATGAGAATATATATATATATATATATATAATTATATTATTAACTTATTATAACTTTTATATATTAAATTTATTTTATTTTATATCAAATTAAATTTCTTTTCAAGATCTTTAAAATTAGATGTATATTATAAATATTTTTGTGAAGTGAATAAAATAATTTTAGGAAGCAAAGATTAGAGGAGAGAGAAAATAAAAGTAGTTATTTTTAAAATTTTAATATTTATAATAATACATTAAATTAATATTTTTTGAAAAACTATACTCCTTCTGTCCCATTTATTTAAATTTATTTACTTTTGATATTGATTTCAATATTTAGTTGCAATAGCTTTTGAAGAACATGATTTGTGCTTTAAAATTTGCTAAATAAATAAATGTGTCTAAATAAGTGAGACAACTCAAAAAGAAAAATTTGTCTAAATAAGTGGGACGAAGTCAATATATGTTAGTTTTGAATTTATCAATTATACAAATTGATTATAATTATTAGTATTAAATATTAAAAACAATTATATACTCTGGTCAAATAGGACAAGTTTTTAGTACTAAATAAACTCAGTTTGTACATGTATATTATGAATTGTTTAATATTCAACTTGTCTTTATGCTCTAGTGATTCATTATATAAGCTTACTTATAAAGGTAATGTTATTGACGTCACATAGTTAATTATAAAAGCACAATCAATCATATTCCTTTGGGATTAATGTGTTATTTACTTTACTTCGTATATCCATATTAATTTGATATTTGAGTATATGTTTCTTCTTAATTTTCTTCATTGCAAGACTTACCCAATATTAATCCAATTACATGCATTGAAGATTAAATTCGCAGTTTTTTTAGGGTGACTCGAGTTCTTACATTAATATTTGTCGAGGTCTCGACTCATTGTATTGAATTAATAAGTGATTCAATATATTACTAATACTAACAATTTTGGAATTTTCAGACCTCTAGTTAATATAATACTCTCTATATCTCACTTATAGTGACCTAATTTGATCAAAAAATTCTCACAAATTTAATTAAATTAGGTCATTTTAGTAGGACGGATGAAATACTACAATTTACTAATGATCAACTGAAAGAGATAACGTAACATTTCTTATTAACAATCTAATTTTATAATAATATAGAATAAAATTCCAGTGAGTCAAAACTAATTGACAAGGACAATATGCAAATTAACAATACATGTTTTTTATGTGGTTATTGTTGTAAACACTTATCCGTAAACTAGGTCTATCTTCGTTTCATAATCTTACTTTCATTTTATTTTTATTGTTTTTATTATTTATTATTTTCTATGTATTATTGTAATCCAGCATCTTATGATTCTTATTACATAATACAACTATATAATCATGAGCAAATGCATTCCTTTATATCAAAATCACAATTTTAATTCAAACTGCAAAAATGGAAATTTTATTACTCCTCTTCTCCTTCTTCCTCCTCCTCTTAGCACCACCGGTTTCACCGGAGTACACGCGTCCCCACCCTCGGCCGCTCGTTTTCCGGCCACATAACGGGTCGGAATCTGCCCCACAACAGGTTAATTCATCATGAATTGTTGTTACTTTCAACATATTTCATAAAAATATTGAATTATTTTCTTTTCTAATTAATTACTTATATTAAATTAAATAAATTCAGGTACACATTTCATTAGCAGGGAAGGATTACATGAGGGTTTCATGGATAACAGATAAAAAAGCTCGATCCGTCGTAGAATACGGGAAAACTCCGGGTAACTACGGCGTCGGCGGCGCCACCGCGGCCACCGGAGAAAGTGTGTCGTATCAATACTTCTTTTACAGCTCAGGAGAAATACACCACGTGAAGATTGGTCCCTTGGAGCCCAGCACCACTTATTACTACAGATGCGGCGGCGGTGGCCCGGAGTTCTCCTTCCGTACACCGCCGGCGTCGTTCCCCGTCGAGTTCGCAGTCGCCGGTATGCCACATTTTTCTTCTCTTTTTAGTTTGTTGCGTTACGACTTAGATTCTTTGGGAGTTGGTTTAAGTGAAGCAATTCTTGAAGTGAAAAAAACTTGCAAGCAAAGCCTTCTTTAATTTCCATGTTTTAGTGATTAATAATTTGCCTTTTTGCACATAATTTGCCTTTATATATACATTGCTTTAAATCCAAATTGATTAATTTGATATAAATATATGAACTTTTAATTAACTTTTTTTTCTCATAATGCATTAAAGTTTATTATAAATTTATAAACTTTGCATTTTTCATAATTTCCCAAAAATCAAATGTTAACAAAAAAATATAATTTGACCTTTATGTTCTTATTAATTTCACAAATGTATTTTTACCCTCACGTTAAATAAATTTCAAACACACATATAATTAACAAAACGAGGCCGCTTACACTTTGCAATCATAACTTAGACAAAATATTTTAGTTTTACTTTCACTTCTTGATGTTGTTTAATATTTAGTAAATGTATTCAAGTTTAAATTATTTTTTAATTATTTTAAAATCTAAAAAATAAGAAAATATGGCTTAGGTGCACTTTGATTTTATCAAAAATATCTAATTTTATGAAGAAAAAAATCATAAATGTGCAAAAACTTATGTATTTACAACAAATTTTGCATAGATTAAAAAAATCACAATTTCTTAAAACTATATATGTTTACATCAAATTAACCCAATTCGAATTTATATGTATTCAATAATTTTGTACGTACATGGTATCTAATCAAATTTGTACATGTGTGTTGGGACCAGGTGACCTAGGACAAACGGAATGGACCGAGTCAACCTTAGCCCACGTGGGCGCTAGGGACTATGATGTCTTTTTACTACCGGGAGATTTGTCCTATGCCGACACGCAGCAGCCGCTATGGGACTCGTTCGGTCGGCTGGTCGAGCCGTACGCGAGCGCTAGGCCGTGGATGGTCACCGAGGGCAATCACGAGATCGAAACATTCCCCATCATATATCCTCAAGGCTTCAAATCTTACAACGCGAGATGGGTAATGCCCTACCAAGAAAGCAAGTCCACGTCGAACTTATACTATTCGTTCGACGTGGCTGGGGCCCACATTGTCATGCTCGGGTCCTACACGGACTTTGATTCCGATTCGGATCAATACAAGTGGCTTCAAGATGACCTGGCACGTGTGGATAGAGAGAAGACCCCCTGGGTCTTTGCTCTGATCCACGCGCCGTGGTACAATTCCAATTCTGCCCATAGAGGTGAGGGGGAAAGCATGAGGGTAGCGATGGAAGAGATTTTGTACAGCGCACGAGTCGATGTGGTCTTTGCTGGGCATGTTCATGCTTATGAAAGATTTGTGAGTATTAATGATTTTGTATTATATATTACAAATATTATATTTGAGAAAAATGAGGTAATGAAATAGGCATTATGATTTGCAGACAAGAGTTAACGATAACAAGGCAGATGAATGCGGGCCTGTGCATGTGACCATTGGTGATGGAGGAAATAGAGAAGGACTTGCAATGACGTAAGTGCCCTTCAATTTATTAAATTATAATGGAATAAGCAATTATTGGAAACTTTTTCCCCATATCTTATGTATGAATTATATGGTAAATATGCTATAAAAATCTTATGTATTGACAGAATTGAATAGTATATGTATGTTTCTTTATATAAACAATGATGTTTTTTGTATAAAAATAAAATGAAGTCTTTTTGATAAATTTTGATTTTATGCAGATTCGTGAATCCTAGTCCTTCGATCTCGGTGTATCGTGAACCGAGCTTTGGGCACGGGCGGCTAATGGTTTTGAACACCACTCACGCGCATTGGTCATGGCACAGAAACAACGATACCGACTCGATAACTGCCGACGAAATATGGCTCGAGAGCTTGATATCGTCTTCTCGATGCAAAAACTCTACTATTTCATCCCTGTCTCAAAATGATGAATTGTGAATTAGAAATGCTCGCTTTGGTAAATAAACATGTAACTTATATCTGCAACATACTATGCTTTGGATTGATTCATCGATTTGTATATTGTTTGTATTTTGTATTTTGTAATAATAATAGAAACTGCTCATTTTGATATAAAATGTCAATTGTCCTTTGCACCATTAGATATCTGATCTTTATGTATTAGTATCAATTTTATTATACACGTTAATTTTCTTTGTAAAGCTAGACCTAAAATTAATTAATTCACTATATATTTTTCATAAAAATTATAATTAAGTTAAGTTGATGGTTCTACAACATCTAGTGTTTCTCTCTGTTTCAAATATTGGTATGACCCACAATTTTTATGCTATTGGGCCGTTCAAATGGTGAGGTTGGGCTTGGTATGAGGCCCATTATGCCATTTAAAGCGTTGCAGTGGAGTTTATTTATTTATGTATATGCAACAGGCCCCACAAGTCGTAACATTTAATTTTATTTTTTTGTTAATTTCTCATCTCCAGAGTCTCAATAGAAAGGTGTAAATTGGAAAAATAATTATTCCAAAAATTTAATAGAAACACTTTTAATTTCTGAAAAAAATAACAAATGATATAAACAATTTAAATTATATACTTTCACGAAAAGAAAAACGAACTACGATGTAGGAGGGATTAAGACTGTTATCCAAGCTCATATGTAATCCCTTTTCCTAGCTTTATAGCTGAAGGTATCACACTTTTATGAAGGGGACATCACTCTGCAAAAAAGTTGTTATTTTAATTTTCTTTTCTTTGATTTCGCAATTGTGCCAAAAACTCGATGGTATTTCTTTATTATGGGTAAAAAGATTGGAAGTAAAAGTATACTAAGCTGTTCATTTTTTTTTATAAAATACAGATGAATGTTCCATGCAAACATTTGTGATGGTTGATGGAATTATATATGTATATATATATAAGGTGGAGACGACAATTTTTTTTAATTTAAATAGGCACTATGTGACAAAAAATGGGGAGCTAGGGGTGCTCTTATCTTATACAACAACCTTTCACAACAAATTTTTGTTCATTGAATTGTGACCCTATCAATCTCATAAAATACTAAATATTCCTTGCAACACAAATCAACTCACAATCATGATATGCATATCAACTTTTCTTTTTCTTTTTTAAAGAAAATTCATACTGTTTTTATGTTTTTATTTGTCTTTTACTCACTCTCTTTCACCTTAAATGTTATACTTCATATTCAGTTGAGTCTACTATAATAATAAAGTATAAATTTAAGATGAGGTGGATGTAGTATTATATTAGGTTTTAGAGATAAATTTATTATTTTAAATTAAAGGTTAGAAATATTACTCTCAATCTACCAACATTTTTAACATATTTCATTTTTGGTCCGTACACTAATATTTTTAATATTAAAACTTTTTATTTATAATAATTATTATATACACACAACTCAATTAAAAATCTCTTATAAATCATGTGAGACTTAAATTCCACTGACTACATTTTCATACAAAAAATCCAAACACTATATTAAAATAGATGTAAAGTCAAAATGTTAAACGCTACATCTAAAGTGTGATACATTTAGATGAAAAAGTATTTTATTAAAATTTAATCTCCCGTAGTCATTTAAATTTTATTTTTGTTTGAAGTGCTATACTCATTAATTACATGGTAGTTGGTATTTGTTAGGTCAAAATTGACTGCAGGCGTGCAGCTTCTAGATGATTATAATGGTATAAGTTGGCGTCGCCCTACTAATAAATCATACTTAACGTTATTTTTAAAACAATCATATATTTAATTAATTCCATATTTACTTACATTTTTTATTTGTTTGATTTTGGTTCCTGTCACTAGATTAATCTAGAACCCTCTGGGTTCTAAATAAAATAAATCAATTATTTTTATCTCAATATAAAAGCAAATAATAAAAATCACTTTCAAACATAAATCAATGTACATGCATTAACTGATTAACATACGAAAATTCTCAAACTCTATTATTTTTTTTTCAGGAACTTCTTCTTTTGAATATATAATATAGAAATTATATCAGAACTTAACTGAAAATAAAAAAGATTATAGTAAATTTAAGAAATGTAAAAAGTATACACATCGAATTCACACGGCCCTCTACAGGGAAACGCCGCCGCGTGCGGCGGCGGCCAAATCTAAAACGATCGATCGATCTGCACCATCCAATCATCCAGATATAAAAAGATCTAATAAAGCGACGGCTACGATCATCAATCATCACCATCATATCTTCTCCAGCTTCTCAGCTATGACCAGTGGGTTGGCCTTGGCGATGGCCTCCCTCCCCATCGATTTGAAATCGAAGGTGCAGCCATGTTTCTCGGGGTACCTGTGAGTCCCGCAGAAGGTCACGCCGCACCGGCACCGGAATCCGGTAAGCCCGACCTTCTTCCTGCACGTGGAGCACCTGTTCGCCGACGACTGCTGCGGCTGCGGTTGCGCCTCAACCACCGTCGCAGCGTGGATCTCGGCCTTCTCGGGCAAGGAGGAGATGATAGCGGCGGCGTGATGCACCGCCGCGGCGGAGGAAGATGAGGAGGCAGAGGTCAACGGGGCGGGGAAGACAGAGGAGGAGTCCCCTGAATTCTCAAGGCAGAGATCTCTGTAGCACTTGGAGCAGAGATTCTGCGTGGCCGGACTTCCGAAAAATCCACAGTTATTGGCGCACAAGCGGTGGCCTTCCGGTGATTGAAATCCGTGCTCTTCCGCCATGATTTCCCCTTCCCAACTCAAAAGGAAAAAAGCTCAGATGCTGAATTTAATTTCGACCTTTTATTTTCCTTCACAACGAAAGCAAGACACAACGCGAGAAATGAGGCGATACTTATATTGATGAAATGACGCGATTTAATTAAATATGATTAGTTAATTTGTGAGGTGGGGAGGAATCGGCGTTATGTGTAGGAAGGAGGTTGGAAAAGGAATATGGGAGAAGGAAGGATCAAAGAAATGGGAGAAAAAGGCCAAAGAGGGTATTATAAATTAATTATTAATTAATATATAAAAATAAAAATGGTGAGTGATGGAAGAAGACAGGCTGGCTGGCTGCATTGAAGAGCAAAAAAAGGAGGATGAAATTATTTCCTCCTGATTTTGCCCTTTTACACAGATTATAATCTGAGCACGGAATTGCAAAATGTAAATGAGAGATAAATGCATAATGGGAAAGGGAGAGTGAGTGGGGTCCACAAAATTACTCCTTTTTTCGACGGACCGCCTTTTTTTTGTATTTACTTCCTATTTTTCACACCACTTTTTTTGCCCTTTATTATTCAACCACTAATTTCTTCATCTATATAATATGTACAGGTTCTTCCTTTTTTTGCTAAATTATTTTAGCTTCTGCATTTTGGTCACTTTCGATGTACTTTAGTGGAAGGAATTTTATATTTTTTTACAGGAATGGTTAAAATGTTACAACTCTATGAACAATTCCTTACATAATGTTCTAACATCATGACAAATACGCCTGCAATAAATCACCTCCTATATTTGGTAAAATAGTGAAAGATTTTGTATACATAGTACATACAGGGCAAAAAGGTATAGATTTTGTATGTAGATAAATTATACTATATATTTTTTAATTAAAAATTATTAAGTATGACTTTTTAACTAAAATTAATGGAATACAATAATATATAAAAAAATAATAAAAATAAAAATTATAATAACTTAATATTTATGTGATACTTCTTAGCACTTAGCAGATATATTAAAAAATTGTCCATCACGGCGATCAAGCTGAACTAATTGATTAGATATTCCAATTTATTATTTCGTGTTTACCATATATATTTTTGAGTTTATGTAATTGTTATTATCGCAAACTAAAATTAATCGAATTAGTCATATGTTAGTACATGATAGAAGTGAATCTTTATCCATAAAATAAAAAATAAGCAAATGCACGGAATCTAAATTGGTGTAACCAAAAAGAGTATGATTGGACATCTTTGACGTGTCAAATTTATAGAGGGCAGAGTTTAACAAAGAGTCGAGTTGTCTAGAAAGAGTGGGCCCTCATCACATACGTGGCGCATTTTAAGAGATTCTTATGCCTTTTCTTTTTCTATTTTCCTTTTATAAGAAGATTCTTGTGCGTGTTTGCTTCGCTGTAAGCTTCTTTAGCTGTCCATAAGTTGGTCACAAAGCTAATGTAATTAATTTCGATGTTTGCTAATGAAATATTGTATGGCTGGTTAGAATTGCTTAATTTGAGATATTATACATATTTAGAAACGTTACAGTTAATATAATTTAAATTTTATTGAATTATTCAAATAAATTTTAGGGGGAAAAATCAAAATAGCCCTTTTTTTAATAAGAATCATAAATAATAACCTTAAATATAAAAAAGATAAATAATATAGTCTTTTTTAAAAATATTAGACAAAATTAACCTTTTGCTTTTATTTTGCATATTTTTATATTTTGAAAATTCATCTTCTTCCATAAAATATTGAAAAATCATCGTCGTCCGTCGTTCTTCTTCTCCGGTCGCTCGTCGTCGGTGTAGGCAAATCATCGTCGCTCGCCTTCTCCTTCTCCGGTTGCTCGCCATTCACCTTCGGCCGCTTAATTTTAAATTGTTAAAACACACGAATCCCGCAACCTCGAGGTCGCGGGTTTCGTGTGTTTTAACAATTCACGTAAAACACACGAATCCCGCGACCTCGAGGTCGCGAGTTTCGTGTGTTTGTATATAATTCACGTAAAACACACGAATCCCGCGATCTCGAGGTCGCGGGTTTCGTGTGTTTGTATATAATTCACGTAAAA
>JAPKLX010000010.1:433650-524240 GCA_026898415.1 Leonotis leonurus
CTCGAGGTCGCGGGTTTCGTGTGTTTGTATATAATTCACGTAAAACACACGAATCCCGCGACCTCGAGGTCGCGGGATTCGTGTGTTTAGCGAAAAGGGCATTTTTGTCCAAAATAAATAAAAATGGCTATATTTTATCTTTTTTATCCGGAAGGCTATTATTTATCTTTTACAAACAAAAAGGGCTATTTTGATACATTAACTCTAAATTTTATCATAATCAATAAATTTTAATTAAAAAGCAAAAATTAATAACTTTTTATTTATATATATTTAATGATAAGTCGCGAACACATTAATAAGTTGTGTCCATCAGAAATAAGAATCATTTCTACATACAGAATTAGTTAATCTGTTTCATGGAAAACGATCGCATTTTCTTAAAAGTAATTTTTTGCACATATTATATTTAACGTTCTCGTAAATTTCATTGTCACCGTATTTAATATGATAAAGAGAATATTATATTAAAGTACATGATTTTATTTTTTAATATCGGTACCCATTTCCCTATGGTCATTCTTGTAACATATATTGGTGTGCTAGTATCGTGATTACTTTACATATAGAAGGGTTAAATTTTAACTTATCACTGGATTAGAGTTTAATTTAAGCATCTATTATTTTTAAATCTAATTTACGCGAAGATAAATAAAATGACAATATGATCCCCATGGTGGGCCTGTGGGTAAGGATTTAATGTGTAAATTGGACCGAACCATTGTTGTTGTAATTTTTGTCTTCCAAGGCCCAAAACAGCCTTGTTAAATGAAGATTAATTTGGGCTGCCTCGCCTTCGTAGTGGGCAATATTATTCGTCTTCAAGTTCGAACATTATTTCAAGTAATTCCAATATTCCCCAACTTAAAATAATACCCATCGAAGATGACTCATTTTTTCATTTTCATATGTCCTATAAAGTCGACTCATTTTTATTTATAGTAATCTTTTTAAGCTTAAATGTATTGAGTAAGAAAAAAATGAGTAAAGAAAAAAAGAGAGACTTTATTGGTCTGTGTGCCCAAAGAAATGGACCATCTTGAATGAGACGGAGGGAGTATTTCATTGGTGATATTATTTTACAATACATTATTTTTTACCACTAATATTAAAAAGTAATATTGTTTGTATAGAGGGGTTGACGTCACTAAAATTGATTAATTTTTCAAAAGACAAGAATTAATTGTTTAAAAATGAATCATTATTATTAGAACAACTCGATATAATAAACGAATCACGAATAATGGGACATGTGATTACAATTATAACTTTATAGTCACAAATTTTAAATTATTATAGTATTTTGTTTTCTTAATTTTATAATATAAATAATTATCGTTTCTACCATATGAATTATAATATGATTTGTGCATCCTTCTTCAGTTATTCGAAATTATTCAATAATAGGGTGTCAAATAAAATTATTTTAAATAAAATATAATCATATCAAGTGATATTTTATATAAAATATATATTAAATTATACACGAATTAATAAACTAGTCAAAAAATAAATCTTAGTACTTTTATAAAATAAATTATTCCTTCCCAACTACGATGAGACATCTTTTTTGGGTACGGTAATTAATGAGTCACTACAAAAAAAAGTTTATTTAGCAACAGAATTTTTCCGTTACTAAAATAAGAAATTCCGTTACTAAAGATGTTAGTAACGGAATTGTAACTGATTTATCCGTACTAATATTGATGGTTGCTAAAAAAATTTAATAACGGAATATATTCCGTTACTATATAACAACGGAATTGTAACGAAATTTCTGTTTCTAAAATGAATTTTTCAATTTTAGTAACGGAATTGTAACAGAAAATTTCGTTACCAAATTTTAATAATGGATAATTTCGTCACTAATTCTGTTACTAAAATTGAACAACAAATTCCGTAACAATTCCGTTGTTAATCCGTTAAAATTTAGAAATGGAAAAATTTTCCGTCACTATTCCGTTGCTAAAAAATATGTTTTTTGTATTGAGTGTGTGTTTAGAGTTAAAAAGAAAATAAAGTGGTGATAAAATATATATTATTTAAACTTTGTATGTAATAAAGTGTTCTAAAAAGAAATGACTCATCTTACTTGAGACGGTTCGAAAAGGAATACCACTCATTTTAGTTGGAATGGAGAGAGTATTATTTATCCATATGATATATCATATTGTTACGAGCATGTTAACTTGTGTCAGCTGTGGATAAGGGACGATTTTTTATAGAGCATATCTAATATATTAGCATGGTAAAAGACTATGGTATAAAAACATTTCATGCGAGTTTGGTAGACCCAACTCGTAAATGCACAACAATTTTCTGTGGTCTTACGTTTGTTTTATTCCAAATGAAGAGAACCACATCGAATTCTGACAGTGACTGTCTTATTATAGTTTATAGGGTGGAAATTAAAAATACACCTTTTATAAAGATAGATAAATTTTTTACCCATTTCCTAAGTGTACATGTCAAAAATACCCATTTTTATGTCACTGTTAGGTTTTAATCCACTTTTGGTATTTTTGGTACTGGATTTTGTAACAATATACAGACTAATACAATAAATTTGAAGTATATTGGCTGGAAATATTTCTCGTGCCCAATACTGAGTCCCTTTATAGGACAGTGGGTCTGGTCTAAACAATGCCACGTATTGAAGATTTATTTTACTAAGTCTAATTAAATGATTTCCAGTAAAATTTCCCTATAATACTTACTGAAATTTCAATTGATAACCAGTGCTTTAAAATGGTATCAGAGCAGTCTTAGATTATAAAGTGCTCAATAAATTTCTTCAGCTTTTTACGATCTACCAGCATCAGTCAAAAGCTGATGAGACTATCGCGAAGGAAATTTTCTTCTTAAAATTTCCGAGCCCATGGAAGGAGATGATGATAAGAGATTATATCCCCAAGGGCAGTGACAGCATCGCCAAAAGGATGTCTTATATACATCAAAAGCTTTCAGAGTGGTGTCAACAAGCCACTGCTCAGAAAAACCTGAAGAAGCTGCGAAGAATCAACAAAGCAGCTCACCTGAACTGTGAAGATAATGATCTTCCAGTTGTTATTGGAGGCGAGCCATCAATAACCAAAAGACGAAAGAATAGGTACCAACCCTATTCCAAAGAAAGAAATCCAAGAGGAAGATCTTGGAAGCCAAGGACGATGTGGTCTAGACAGAAGGCTAGATCATACAAAACTGGACAAAGAAGCGGACCAGCCAGAAGCAGTGGTTCGTTCCAAGGATCCAGTTCAAGGACACCAGCAAGAAAAACTTTCAGAAAAGCTCACACTAGAGCTAATGAAAGTTTCAAGGATTGCAATTGCTGGACCTGCGGGGCAAAGGGACACATTTCCACAAATTGTCCTGACAACGAGCAAAGAGGCATGCGAAGGTTCGAGTCTACTCCAGACATCGAAGATGCCATATATTACCAGGAATTGGTACAAGTGTACCAGTTTGAAGATATACCCTCAGACGAGAATATATACGAGCAAGAAGAGATTCTTAGTAGGGATGAATATTCTGATGGATCTACAGAATCTTCAGACTGAAGCGGAGTCTTGTCATCAGGAAAGAGAAGATTGGACAGGATTCTCCAGTCGAACAATGATCTCGCCGAACCTGATTGACAAAATCATGAAGAAAACCTTGAACATTCAGAAGTATCAAGGTTTTAATGCCAGCAACCTAGACGAAGTACTGAAAAATTTCAGTTTGGGAAGGAGGAAACATCATATCGTCTATGGAATTACTAGACGAGAAATGTCTCTTCCAATCGAGTTTACTGGGAATCAAGTAGAGATGCAATTGATTCCAGCAAGCGACATTCGTGAGGATTTGGAAAAACTAAAACCAGAGATTGCCGAAAAGATGAGATGGATTCATATCGGGGCAATACAACTAGTTCTCAAATCCACGATGTTTACAGGGATTGATGCTCCAATCGACATAGCTATATGTGATAGGAGGATCAGAAACCTACAAGATTCGGTGATGGGAACCATCACGGGGAATCCTTGTGCTGGCCAAGTCGTGGGAATTGTCTATCCCAAAATTGCCTACAATCTCAACGACTCGGGATTCAGTAAAGCTCTGACTCTTTATCAGGACTTTAAAAGGAAGGAGTTATTGGATGAGGGAAATACACCTTATTCAATAACATATCAGATATCATATGCGCTTTCCAACTCTCATCATACAGAGTTATTTTTGGGAAAGCCGTTCATTGAGATACCTGATATCTTCAAGAAGGTGACCACAGCTATTGGTCCTGACAGAATGGAGATTCCACAAAAAAGGGAAGTCAACATTCGAATACAAGAGAGGCCTGTCATAAGACATGATCAAAGTCTTAAGATAAGCTCAGGAAGATTATCCTTCCAAGGAGATAGAATTATATCTCAACCTTTTGGGAGGAAAGTCATCCAAGAGGGTCAACCCCAATTCCCATGGAAAGCTCAGGTTTCAGTCAATCTGAAATGTCCAGAAGGATGGAGAGGAATGACAACAAGATTTGATACTACAAGATGGGAAAATAACTTTCCATGTAGTGTCTTGTATTATCTCCCGCAACCAGAAGTAAACCATTACAATGGAACCCTTGACCTAGGGGGTTTCATGGTAGAGGTTAAGGGAAGAGCAGGACGAGAAGATGTTCTGATTCTAGGGCGAGATTTTTTGGAAAGATTCAAGCCCTGGAAACAGATGGACCGAGGGATGATGATTACGATAGAAGAAAGACGACTCCTAATCGTATGACAAGTCCTTTCTCGATATACATTCCAGTGGGAGTGTTATATGAAAAATATAAGGCAGAGTACTTCTCGGCCTATATTGATTCAGGTGCAGGCATATGCACAGCAAGAAGGGGAATTTTCCCAGAAGAAGTTGAGGATATTTTACCTCAAATTGCTGGCCGAGATTTCTCTAAAAGAGTTTTACTCTTATCCAAAGGAGTAAAAGAAGTGGAAATATTAATTGGAGGAGCGGGACAAACACCTTGGTATAAGGTTAAAACTCCACCGATGTATTTTCATGATACGGGAGCTGATGTTCTGTTAGGAAATAATTTCCTACAGATGTTCAAACGTTACACGCAGGACAATGAGCGAAGAAGATTAGTGTTCACAACCAATTGTGAGCATAAAATCATTGTTCAGAGACTGAGGAAGGCGTTTAATCGACAGATTCCCGTCGCCTTTCGCAGCAAGCGTGGTGATATGAATGATGAAGGCAAACTTCGTCATTCAAAGATGAAGGATCAAAGAAGGTTTAGCGAAGCAGTGCTTAGCTGCATCCGGGAGGATGATCTTTAAGAGGAGGAAATCCAGATCCTTAAAGCAGCTTTGATTTCTAACAAAGAAATTAGGGTTGAAATGCAGGTGTCCCTTGCCGATGTCAAAAGGAAGATCTCGAGATGCTACAATGAGAATCCTTTGGCCTGGTGGGAGAAGAACCAACTCAAAGCAACCTTAAAGGTAAAGCCGGAAAGGGTGCATGAGTTCGTGAGATTCAGACCTATCCTGATGAACTTGATTGATCAGAAGGATATGAGAATTATTATCAAGGAACATCTTGATATGAAGTTGATCGAACCTGCTAGTTCACCTTACAGTAGCCCTGGGTTTCTGGTAAGGAATCATGGTGAGATCAAGCGAGGTAAACCTAGACTTGTCATTAATTACAAAGGGATTAATGATATTCTAGAGTTTGATGGATATTTTATTCCAAGTAGAGATCACCTTATTAACTGCATACGCAATGCTAGGGTCTTCTCAAAGTTTGATTGCAAGTCAGGTTTCTACCAGATTCGCATGGAGGAAGAAAGCAAACGACTTACAGCTTTCTCAACACCACAGGGGAATTTCGTTTGGAACGTAATGCCAATGGGGTTAGCTAATGCTCCCCAGATTTTCCAGAGAAAGATGGATAATCTTTTTAAAGATTATTTTTCTTTTATGTTTGTCTATATTGATGATATACTTATAACATCAAAAGATATGGATGAACACATCAAACATCTTGATTTATTTGCAGATGTTTGTTATAAAGAAGGATTAGTGCTTTCAGAGAAGAAGGCAGTAATTGCGACCCAAAAAATGGAGTTTTTGGGAATAGAGATCGATGAGTCTGGAATAACTTTGCAGGATCATATTGTGCAGAAGGTCCAGGATTTTCCAGAAACATTAAAAGAGAAGAAACAACTTCAGAGTTTTCTGGGAGTTGTTAATTTCGCAGGAATGTTTATTAAAGATCTTGCGAAACACAGGAAGGTCTTTAGTAATCTACTAAAGAAAGACGTTCCGTTTATATGGACGGAAGAACATCGACAGGGAATGAAAAAGCTAAAGGAGGAATGTAAAGATCTCCCAAAGCTTTCTATTCCACAGGATGAGGATGATCTGGTCCTCTATACAGATGCGAGTGATCATTGGTGGGCAGCAGTCCTCATGAAGATCACTCCTTATGGAGAAGAACCTTGCAGATATTGTAGTGGTTTATTCTCAGAAAATGAGGCTATCAGATGGCATATCAACGAGAAGGAATTCTTTGCAGTAGTAAAGGCTTTTAAAAAATGGCCTTTATTTTTATTAGCAAAGAAATTTATTTTAAAAGTTGATAATACACAGGTTAAAGCTTTCCTAAGAAATAACATAGCAACAAAACCTGAAAATGCTAGGTTACTTAGATGGCAAGCTTTATGTCAATATTATATTTATGATATTGTCGTGTTAAAATCTCATGAAAATATTCTTGCAGATTTTTTGACAAGAGATGGAGCCAGCTGAGATTAGATCCATCATGCTAGCCCAAAAGCATCTCCGAGAAAATTTGGAAATACTCTTGGAGGAATGGGACGAGTGCGTTCTCCATGCCGATCAGATGGGGAAAATGCAAGCTACCGATAAGACGAAAGTCTCCGGTAGGATACGAGCCAGTTTGCTGACCAATACTCAGTTATGGTCGGCTTTGGAAAAGCCAATCCTGCGGGCTTCCAGAAAACCTCTGGAGATAGCAGAGTTTCGTGTTCCGGCACCTAAACCGGTAGATGGGGATTCAAATACCCCTCTAGCAAGTTCTAAGTCAGTGGAGTCTGAACCACTGGCCCAAGAAAAAGATGATACTAGGGCTTCACCGCCTGAACTATCATGTCAACCCTCCACCTCTGGGGAAAAAGAGGGAGAGATTAGTCTCAGGCCCATGACAGGCAAATCTGAGACTAATACTAACTTGAATATTTTCTCCTCTGCTGAACAGGTTTATCAGGCGAACTGGGAGAAATTACTTACAAGGATGGGTATTAATCCAAGCACTACTAGGATTGATACCTCGGGGAAATATCCAAGGGTTTGGATGATGCTCGGATCAAAACCCCATGAAGTCAAGCAGTGGTATGAATTTGGGGCACTCGCCTCAGTTTATACTATGTCCCCATCGTTTCCGGAGATAAAGGGTCTACCCCGATGGATCCAGAAAGCAGTACATGATACCTGGGCAAACAACGAACAACTTTGCCGAGGAGATACCTTGGAGCTGTATTTCATAAGTGCAGCCCCAGAACCAGCAGGGAAAGGGAATCATGAGGCCTTTCATTACATAAGGCTTCGAAGACCCCGAATGGATGCCTTTAACCAAATTAAGGCACCAACGAATGATGTTCCAATGATCGCCTCAATCTCAGATGATCAAATCACTACCAGGCGAGCATGGGGATTATGGGTCTGTCTCACAGAGATGGACAAAGTCAAGTTTCCATTCAAGTTCTTTCAGAACTCAGCAAATGGATCATTCCTGTTAAATACCATGACAGGGAAAACAACTAAGTTCGCAGAAGACGCGTTCGAACGAAAAAGAACTCTTCTGTGGGAAAACAAGATGGCAATGAGTAAAGAGACTCATCGTAAATTCTGCAATATGGCTCATATTGGCCACTGGGAGTCCAGGATATGTTCGGATTGTCCGGTCCAATGTGAACCTGAGTTCGGAAAGGGCTTCTTACCCAAACCAGATAAGAAGAAGTTCCGAGCCAACGAGTATGAGGAGAACAAGACTCCTCCAAAAGGAAAAGGCCCGAGGGGCCCTTCAAAAAAGACAGATGGCCGACAGAAATAAAGAGGCCATGTGAAGGTAAAGCAGGAGATGCTTTCGGTGAAAGAAAGCATCTGATAAAGCAGTACCCACCAAAAAGAAAACGACAATGGTAGGTGGAAGAAAAGGACATTCCACCATAAACAGAATCGTTGGTGGAATAAAGCCAAAAGACGGACCACTAATTCAAAGAAGGGGTCCGACCACTAAAGAGATGTTTGTGTCGGCAGCATTATCCGGACCCAGCTTCACGTGAAGAAGCATTATTAAAGGATAAAGCATCCGAGGCAATAATGGAAGGAGGAAGGAGTCTTCCAACCTCCTATATAAACAAGCCATTGGAGAAAGTAGAGATCATCGAAAATTCTCCTCAGCTTTCTCCACAATAAACATTGTAATATTTCTTCTTTCTAGTTTATGATAGTAGTTCTTGCTACCATAGGTAGCTAAACAAGTTAGTCTCCTCCCTAAAGGAGATTAAATTAGTATGTAATATATATTTATAATTCCTTAATAAGATTTGGGCTTTTGTTCATCCTCTTCCAGATCTATATTTTCTTTATTTTTACCAACAAAATACCTATACGCCCCGAGTAGGAAACGAACGAGGGCTGTGCTGTGAGCTGTTGAAGGAATCTGCGTCTGGAATTCATAAGGTGCTCCTGGTGGTTGGACGTGGTCCCTAAAACTTCCGGTGGATACGACCCGACGGCTTATCGGTCAAAGAAGGTATGAATAGTTGGTATTAATATAGAATTTATTTATACGGAAGTGTGATGGGCCTGATATACGGTTACAATTGAATTTATACTTACAATAGGGAATGATTATGCCAAACCATTAATGATTATATATGATCTTGAAAAAAAAATAAAAAAAAATTGTTTGGACCGCCCACGATGGACCGCCCACTATTCACGAGAGGTCCAAGAGGGTTTGTCTAGAGGTTCATGCAATTTTGGATTAAGATCATATATCTAATCATTAATTTTGGATCATTTATGATTTTTTGATCATTTATGATTTTTGTGGATTTTATAAAAAGATTAAGAAAAAAGGGTAGTTTTAACATGTGTACAAAAGAATTGGGTAAAAACTACATGTGTTTTCTCAAAAGGAGTAATTTTATGAATTTGCACTATAGTTTACCAATCACCACCCCCATTTCCAATCTTCTGGATATATATAGACATATATATACTGTAGACTTAATAGGTGAATTGTAATAAAAAAAAAACTTGTCAACTAGCTAAGTTTAGCAACTGCCTACCTAACTCTACATTTATTACTACCACAGTAACATGTCACAACAAAGAGCTACCTCTCCTCAAAATTCAAACTCAGTTAACCTTCACGCAAACCATTACCGTCGTTATCATAATTTATTAATTCATCACCACAGATATTAATAGTGTACTGTATCTTAGAAATTGATACTATTGTTTTCTGTGTGTATCAAGCTGGCTTTTAAATTTAAAGAAAGTGCTAAGCTCACATGCATTAATTTGATTAACTATGTAGTTGGTTTATAGAAACCAACTTTGGGACCTACCAGTCAAATAATAGTAGTTTTTTGCTCCCATGATTTATATGGAGTAATAAACAAATGTTCTTCAATTCTTCCATAGTTCCTGCAACGAGTTTTGGGTGTAAGAAGCCATGGCGGGGATGTTGCTGCAGGTATTCTTAGGGCAGCTGGTTTCCTTCGATTTGGCCTTAATCAACTTCACTGTTTCTTTGATCACTAACCAAGGTAGTACTAATTTAATCACTTCTTGATTGCATAGAATTTTATAGGAATTAAGATCCAAATTATGTGTTGTTTGTATAGGTGTGAATGCGCCTCTGAGTGTCTCGTTCTTTTCTTATTTGGCTCTGGCTGTAGTGTGCGGAAGCATAATGCTTCGCAGAAGGCAGAAACTTCTGGTGATTAGCTAATCTTGTAAGAGATGTAATGTTATATTGAGTATTGAAAGAAGGGCATACATTTATTTACATCTGTTATGTTGCAGGTGTCATGGTATTGGTATGTTCCTCTCGCCTTTGTTGATGTGCAAGGGAACTATCTTTGTAATTTTCTTTGCTCCTAAAGAATCTCCCACTTGCAGCATCTCGAACTTTCTTTGATTTGTTCCCATTTCTGACTATTGTGATGTATGGGCAGTTGTTAAAGCTTATGAGTACACATCGATTACAAGTGTGGCGTTACTGGATTGCTGCACCACTCTGTGGGCAATAGTTCTGACTTGGCTTTTCTTGGGCACAAAATACACTGTTTGGCAATTCTTGGGTGTGGCTGTTTCTGTTCTTGGTCTTGCTCTACTGGTTCTCTCTGATTATGACCCTTCTGCTCAAGGTCCATATATGCTGCCCCCATTTTCAAATCATGAATTAACAAGCCATTCATCGAAATCATACTAGTCTTGTCTATGCAGAGGGCTCTCGGCCTCTATTCGGGGACATTCTTGTGGTTGCAGCAACAGTTCTCTATTCAATGAGCAACGTTGGCATGGTTGGTGATGGTAGTGCAAAATGCATGCCCTCTACCGTCTTTTAACCCCTTTTTTTTTCCTAAAACGGAACGAATTCGACTAAGTTGCTGATGTTGGTACATTCAGGAGTATTGCGTGAAGAAGAAAGATCGTGTCGAAGTGATGGCAATGGTTGGGTTGTTTGGCATGCTCATCAGTGCAGCAGGAATGCATGTATTCTCTTATTAATTTGAACACTTAAACCAAAATGGCAACTCTTTAACGACTTCTTCCTTGGTTTGCTAATTATAGGGCTACATATGAGAGGAAGAGCCTTGAATCAATCTCTTTGTCTCCTCAACTAGTAAGCTATCAAACATTGCCTATGTGTTGGGAATATTTGCCTTAGTGAAAAGAATCATATACATATATATATAGCCTCTGATCTGTGGTTTAAATTTGCAGGTGTTAGCTTATGTTGGTTGCACAATAGTTACCTTTATGTTCTATGTACTCTGCCCTATTGTTCTAAAGGTTATCATCTTCACTAATTAACTAAACTCGTTTAATGCATATGTTAATATGTTATGTATGATGAGGTTTGCTAATATATATAATCCAGATGAGTGGAGCCACACTCTTCAATCTGTCTATGCTCACATCTGATATGTGGGTACTACTTATCAGAATCTTCATCTACAATCAGCAGGTTAATTTGTTGTCGATTAGTTTCTTTCATGTAAACTTGATTGATTTGGATTTGGTATTAACACAAAATTAAATACTAATGTATGCAGGTGAAGTGGCTGTATTATCTAGCCTATGCATTTGTAGTTGTGGGGATTTTTGTATATTTGAGAACGTACGTCTTAATTTCCACTGTTTCTGCATTTCATTTGAGTCCAGACTATATATTTCATGATAAATAATGTTTGGCACAAATTTTTTGATGATTAATTTGTGTACACAGGGGAAAGGATGAAAGTATACCATATGTCGTGGAAGACGACCACTGTGATCATCTCCAGGAAGAAACTGACACTTTGCTGCATCAGAACTCAAATTAATTAGTGGAAGGAAAAATAATATTCCATTCGTCTCCCGAAAGAATATAATGATTTAGGATGATACGCAATTCACTAAAATGATACGTGAAGCCAGCACATGTATTGGCCTAGTGGTATTGAGATTAATTATATAAATAATGAGTACTGTTTTAAAACTGTTTCTGCATTTCATTTATCGGATGCGTGCTTGAGTTTGATTCGATCTTTAGATTTTGTGATCTACTCGGCTTCCGACATAATCATTGAGTTCAAATTCGATGAGATATACCAACAGTATTATTTCTAAATTTCGGAGCCAATGATGGCTAGATTCCAACCAATGTCGGCGGCATTAAATAAGTTAAATTCATACCAATCATGGCGACCATGCTAATGACCAACCTCACTTTGAGGATCCTTGACAGAATATGAAGGCACGTGCTACTACCCCTTCACCTCACCAAACTCACCTCATTACCACATACACATTTGATCGGTTGCTACATGACCAGCATGCGAGGAGGCCCACAACAATCTTGTTGGTTATTTCAAATACAAAATCAAGAGACAATATGCATCAATTCACGGTTTCCAATATAGCGATGAGCAGGAACGAGGAGGGGATGCGCAGGACTCTGTGGAAGTTGGGTTTGGGACAGTTGGTTGCCTTTGATTTGGCAATAGCGACTTTCTCTGCTTCTTTGGTTTCCATTAGAGGTACCTTCTCAAAACCCTAAATTCTGCTCTGATAAAAATCTATTTATATTGTACCAACTTGTTTGATTTGGGCATTTATGCAGTGGATGCTCCCCTTACCTTGTCCTTCACTACGTACACCACTGTCGCTGTGGTCTATGGAAGTGTTCTGCTCTATCGCCGACACAATTTGTTGGTATAAACGTCAATTTGAATATTCTGCAGTTTACTGCAAATATTTGTAGTATAAATTAGGTTTATTAGATATTGCAGTGATCTCCTAAAATGCAGGTTCCTTGGTATTGGTATGCTCTCCTGGGCTTTGTTGACGTCCATGGCAATTATCTTGGTAAAACACACATACACATTGCTTTATTCAGCTAATCATAATGATAGAGAACTCTATATATTGCATATGCTTGTTCTCAACATCCAAGAAACAGAACATTATGCTGTGAAGTAGTTCAAATATCTCAACACTTTGTGTCTCTTTTTGCTGCAAACAGTTAATAAGGCATTCCAGTTCACCTCAATCACTAGTGTGACGCTACTGGATTGTTGGTCGGTGGTGTGGTCTATCGTCCTTACATTTATGTTCCTCGGCACCAAATATTCCCCATGGCAGTTTGTGGGTGCTGCGACATGCGTAGGAGGCCTCGCTCTCGTGCTGGTTTCCGATGCAGGGGTGGGTGGTGGAGGTGACACTTTTCATCCTTGGTTGTCTGTTCTAATTGTTGTTAAGTCTATCTATGTATAGATGAATGAAGCTTGATAATCACACCTCTTTGCCTTTTCAGGGGGCTCAAATCCTCTTTTGGGTGACATTCTTGTCATTGCAGGCTCAATTCTTTTCACAATGAGCAACGTTGGCGAGGTCAGCAAATTCATTAATCAAGACCAAATTCTTCTTCTATGGATTATCATTTTATTTTCTTTCCTTTGTTTACTTGATGTAGGAATTCTGCGTGAAGAGGAAAGATCGAGTTGAAGTAGTAGCGATGATCGGGGTATTCGGCATGCTCATGAGCGGAGTTGAAATGTATCCTTTTACAAGCAACACAAAGTCATCTAACTACCTTTCTTGGTGTTAAAAATCATACTTATTGCATGTTGATTGTGTCCTTAAAGCGTTGCTTAAGTGCTGTGTTGGAGAGGGACACCCTGGCATCAATGCAGTGGTCTCCTGGTCTTGTATGTATCTTTTCTCAATATTTGGAAACTAACTTCTTCTATGATGATGGTTCTGGTTAATTCCATGGCTCCCTTTGTCCCAAGACAAGCAGTCCCGTTTGACTAAAATCGTGACTGTTTTATTGACTTTCGATGTCAAACATCTTGAGACAAAGGTAGTATTATGCAATGGTTACACTTTGAGTAATTCTACTAACGAATTCTCCCTTAATTTCAGGTGTCATCCTACATTTCTTTTGCAGTGTCGAGCTTTCTGTTCTGCACACTCACTCCTTTCATTCTCGAGGTAGGTTTCTATCATGCTGACAGCAGTAGAGTCGTTCAGTGGCATGTTTCGATCCTCTTCCCCATTACCTAGAAAAGGAAGTTTTTTACTTTTGTGCAGATGAGTGGAGCTGCATTTTTCAATCTTTCCATGCTTACTTCTGATATGTGGGCTGTTGCAATTAGGACATTCATCTACAAGCAGAAGGTTACAATTTTTCACTAATTTAGCAATATACGTAAACATCATTTATTTGTTGTAGTGTGCCACATTCTGATAGAGCATTCTTTTTGTTTTAAAGGTTGATTGGTTATACTATTTGGCTTTCTCTATCGTCGTAGTTGGAATTTTCGTATACACAAAAACGTAAGTCTAATTAATTACCTTTTTTTTTCCTTCTAAATTGGAGTTGAACGATATCGATGTTTAATTTGTTGTACAGAGAGAAGGATCCAAACAATTCAAAAACCCTCGAGAATGCAAGTCTGGACCCAGAATACAGTCTCATTGATGATTCACCAAGAAATTAGTATAAAGAATCTTTATGTAATTTCCTTCATTACTTCAGAATAACAGTTGTAATAATTGGATGAAATACTTGTTATATATTTGGATGTTCTTATTTTCTTATTTTATATATTTAATAAGTACGTACGACTTGATAATTGACATATATATATATAGTAACTGACACGACAAATTTCCGAGAGGTTAATCTTGATTTTCTTGGGTTAATGATAATTCATAAATCTTCAAATTTTGACCAAATCTTGATTTTAACGGTCAATAAGTCTTGTTTGCTTCTTTTCTTCTTCTTTCTCTTCTGAAACTTTTTATAGGAAGAAATGTAGGAATTGAGGAAGTAATGATACTGAAATCAACATTATGTAAGTTGGTACTTAGTGAAGTCTAATGATATTGAAATCATTAGATGCTAATCTTTGATAGTGGCATAGTGCGCAAGTTAAATATTTGTCCCACCATTATAGTTTTTAATATTGGCCTATCCAATAATATTGGTTGTATATGTTTTTCACATGCAAGCCCTTAACTTTTATTCAATCCCACCGCTATTCAAACGTCACTGATGGTTACTGAGGATGATGGAAGAATTGATCGGTAATACATTGAATCTAATTCTTAGATTGAGCAAATCTTTGTCAACTTCTCACCTTTTATGTGATTATAATGTATATAGTACTAATTCTCAAATTAGAACTCTTTTAACTATAGCTTAATATAAGTATATACAATCATTATATATATTTTTATTTTTTATGATATATATTAAATTATATTATAATCAATAAATTCAAAAATCAACAAATTGTATGTGTGTTACATTAGTTGCAGATATGAGAAAAAGAATACTAGTATTTTATCCTCAACCACATGCCTAATTATTACATTGTTCATCAAAAGGTCGTGAATCTTAAAGAATGGTAAGAGATGGCAATTGATATACTTATAAAAAAAAACACTTTTGTGATGCATTAAAATCTAAAAAGTTAGGCCAAGTTTTGGATAATTCCTATTCATTCAAAGTTGAGGGCCGACCAAGTAAAGAAGAATGAAATAATGATCAAACCTCATAGCTTGGTTTTAACCAAATTTCGTCTATGTACTGTTTTCTTGCTCCTTTATTACACTATTATGCATCAAAATTAAGATAAACGTTTTTTTTTGTTCCTGATAGTCCCTTTGGCACCGAACAAACAATTGTCTGCATTAAACAAACAATAGAGTTGGGCAAGAATGAACATGAATAACAAGACCACCACGATTAACAAGAAGAATATATATCGAATTCCCCACAAAACCCAATCATCATGGGCCACCTGTCCCTGTAGCAAGCACATATATCCTATATATCATATATGGAGAGGTTGAGTTGATATGGGTTGGGAGGCGTCACGATCGAATAATGTGATTCCACTTTGATTGCCTTTTTTTTGTTGTTGAAATAATTGCTTATTTAATAAAAGGAAAGGTACAGAATCCGAGCCATAGCTGACGTCGACTCCACAGCTCTGCATTTGTCTTTTTGTTTTTCGATTAGGAAAGACAACACTCCAACTTTCTTTAGCATAGTGTCTTTTGTAGCAGATTTACTCAGAGATTTCAATCATAATTTGAGACTCCTGTGTCCCTTTCTGCTCTTGAATTTGATTGTTGGGGATTGAATCTGCATCGAAGAAATTCAGTGGTGATGTCGACCAACGGGATTGATTGCGTGGTTTCTGGAAATTGTTGTTCGAAGAAAACCGAGAAGATTATTATTGATACCGATCCCGGCATTGGTCAGAATATCAACTCACTTTCTTCTTCTTCTTTTTCATTTTTGTATTGGATGATTTTATTTATTGCTGGGTGGTTTGTTTCAAATGTGGAGTCTTTGATGAAATTGTAAATTATGAGTTATTAGGCAACTTTATAAGGCTTTGCAGATTGTTACTTTATAGTTTATACCTCTTGCTTTTGGATTTTGCTGACTTCAGAAATTTCGAGGTTTAATAATCAAATGGTGGATGAAACTTATACACTATAGAATTTTTGGTTGCATGACTGAATTGATCCAATTGAATGTGGGCATTTGTGTTTATCAGCTAGAGCTGGAGCTGAGTGTACAAATTTCTGAATTCATGAAGATCTTTTTGCAGAAATGTTCTTTTTCTGCTTAAGTTAAATTGAGATGTTGCTCTAATCATGCAATCTATATTTAAGTAAAATAGTAGGATAACAGGGAGAATGCACACTTATTTTTGTGAAACTCCTAACTTCAAATGCTTCTTCAGTTTGAGTGTTCAATAGAGACTAATGTTGTAATCTGTAACTGTGTAACAGCTTCATAACTATAACAAAGGATGTTGTATTGGTGTGCAGATGATAGCATGGCAATACTGATGGCATTTCAGTCACCTGAATTGGATATATTAGGATTAACAACAGTATTTGGCAATGTCAATACGGAGGATGCGACTCTCAATGCATTGCTTCTGGTATGTGCTACCATGTAGTCAGTCTCGTATCCTGCTAGGGTGTTTGCTCAAGTTCCTTATTTTTGGATGTGTTCGTGATCTTTTACTATTCGTTGTGCAAAAGGATAGTGTGAGATTGCTGGACGTCCGGATGTTCCAGTTGCAGAGGGTAGTTCAGAACCACTAAAGGTAAAATTCTTTTTATTTTTGCCACACACTACTATTGGAAGTTACTCTTTCTGGACTTCCTATCCTTCATACATCTTTCAAATGTTTTTTTTTCCATTACTTGAGAGTTAGACAATTCTTAGTTTAGTCTAAAGCTAAATTTGAGAATGTGTATGTTTGATAAGTAACTATAATAGGCTGATAGCCAAAACCAAAACGGTGGGCTTGGTTTGATGCCTACACTATTATGCATGCTAACTTTTTCGTACTAAAGAAAACTCGGATGAAACATAGCTCTCTTGTGGACCAAATAGAGTGCTAAACTTTTTTAGTACTTTTCTGTTTCTTGACATGCTCCGAGGTACAAAGTAGGATGCCGGCCTCAAATGTACAACTATCTCTTATCATACAAATAGGCTCAAAATTGTGAAACAGAATTGAAAATAAAGGATATGTAGACACTATTGTGTATATATTATATGCTATCTTATGCTCTACTACTGCTTGTCCTTGCTGAAATCTGATACAGAGAGGAAAACCGCGTATTGCCGACTTTGTACATGGTTTCGATGGATTGGGGAACATCTATCTCGATCCTCCCAAATCTGAGAAATGTGACAAATCTGCACCAGAATTTTTAGTCGATAAGGTTTCTGAATATCCTGGTGAAGTCTCTATACTTGCATTGGGACCTCTAACAAACATTGCTCTAGTAAGTGATTTGTTTGTTAATGATTCATGAATGTTCTGATTGACTCAGTTGTACTTTTTAAATAAGCATTACTTTACCTATTTAGGCTATAAAAAGGGACTCGTCGTTTGCTAGCAAAATAAAAAGACTGGTGATACTTGGTGGAGCTTTCTTTGCTTTAGGCAATGTTAATCCTGCAGCTGAGGCAAATGTATACTTCTCTTCATTGATAGAAAACTTCATCTTATTCCATTACTTGTGTTATTTGCAAGCTTGCAAAATAATCCTTATTAATCAGCAGCACTCAGCAATTTATCTCATTGAATTTGTGCTTATGCGATTGGTAGATTTATGGAGATCCTGAAGCAGCAGATGTTGTATTTACTTCCGGTGCAAATATTGATGTCGTTGGCATAAACATCACAACCCAAGTTAAACTCTCGGGTCAGTATACCTCTATAAAATCGACTAAAACTTTCTAGGTTCTCGCCATTTAAGTAAATCGTGTTGGAAAATCTCGTCTCCAGACATGCACCTTGAAGAGCTAAGGAAGTCGAATGGAAGGCACGCAAAACTATTATGCGATATGTGCAGATTTTACCGCGACTGGCATGTCAAATCTGATGGAGTCCATGGTAATAATCCTTCTTCATACATTACACTTATCGGCTATCGCCATTCTTGATCGAATTTCATTCTTTATGACATTAGGAATTCGAAATTTTCTTTGAATGCAGGAATATTCCTGCATGATCCAGTTAGTTTTGTAGTACTTGTGAGACCTGATCTCTTTACATTCAAGAAGGGAGTTGTGAGGGTTGAGACACAAGGAATTTGTGTTGGTCATACAATAATGGATCAAGGACTTAAACAGTATACTCTATCTCTGCCTCTGTCTTTCTCTCTCTCTCTTCAAGAACTCACTGTGTTGACTGATTTGATGCAGATGGAATTCGAGCAACCCATGGACAGACTTCTCCCCAGTGTCAGTAGCGTGGACAGTTAATATAGAAGGAGTTCTTGACTATGTAAATGAAATTTTAATGAAGCCTTAGCTTTTAATAATATGTTTGAACATTGTTGTACATTGTGCCAATTTATCAATCTCATAAACTCCAGACACGCCGCAATTTAATTGCTTACTGCTTCGATTTTATTCACTTCTGTCTATTTTTCTGCTTCTTGTTTGTGTTTTCTGACTATATCTGGTTCAAAAAATTCTTCTTTTTTTTGTACTTTGTGATACTCATCATTTGATGCTTCCTTTCTCTTCTAACAAAATGAATTGGCAAAAAAAAAGTTGACAAATTCCAACTGCATACCTGATTTTGGCCCATTTAATGGATCACAAGATCAAGTTGAAAATCAAGTTGACAAAGAATCAAATTAACTGTGCAGATAACTGAAAGTCAAACACACACTGACTTATATAACACGTGATGTGTTGAGAAGTGAAGAAAAGTGGGAAAATTAGGAAACATAATTAACATGTCACTATTGTAATTAATCTTTAAATCATGTCGACAACCTCCATCAATTTAA
The DNA here is from genome assembly GCA_026898415.1 of Leonotis leonurus. NCBI lineage: Eukaryota > Viridiplantae > Streptophyta > Magnoliopsida > Lamiales > Lamiaceae > Leonotis > Leonotis leonurus. The sequence goes on from JAPKLX010000010.1 coordinate 452,793, forward strand.
TATGATCCCGACGTTAGAGCATTTCAAACTTTAATTTTCTTCCTATGGTCAAAATAATAGCCATAAAAGAGGTTGATCATATGATATCATAGGTCAGTACAGTGTTGATAGGAAGATGAATTATTAGAATAATAATAATATAGTAATGTAGCTACACAATTAAGTTATTACCACTAACCACATTTGACGGCCTCTGGTTTCTTTTCACATTAGAAAATAACGTTTGCGAAATAGACTGTCAAGAAAATTTCAAGGCTTAAATAAATTGAAAACGTCAAGGATTAGGACCGACTTTCTCAGTACTTACGAAAACAAGTCAAATATCTATAATTTATTTCGTCGCATCATTTAATAAAGCAGTTAAACCAACTCCTTGCTTTTTAAAAGTTTTTGCCAAAAAAATTACTTTCTTCATTTATGAAAATATGTAGTGCTCCCTCCGTTCCTATTAATTATGACTCATTTTCGGAACGTTCCATTAATAATGACTCATTTTCTTACTTGAATTTTTTTTTCACATGAGATGTTTTTTACTTTTTGTGTAACAGGCCAAAATCAACTATGTTTTGGTAGTTGTGTAAAAAACAAATGGGTCATTATTAGCTGAATGGAGAAAATTTTATACTCGTTTAAACCGTTTACATATAGTTTTTTTTTCTTTTTATATATAAATTTATAAAATATTTAATATTTTAAATCTTACGTATATTAAGTGGCTCCTTTTTACTAAAATTTGAATGTATATCATATTTAGTTACAAAAACTTTTAAGTATTAATTGAATCGCAGTCCATTAGATATTATTTCTTTATTAGATTATAGACAAATATATATTTATTGAACCACTAAAAAAATTGAATTAAAGTTGACATTCGTTCTTTCAACTAAAGCCACTAAATTAAACCGAATCTATGTGAAGTTCTCAACCTTCAACTTATTACATTAGTGTGTGTGTTATATAATTTGAATTAATGCAATTTCATGACAGTTACCAAACCGTTGACAAAAGAACAACTTGAAAGCCCGCCAAAACACCTTTAATTCACTATCAAATTTTAATATTATTATATTCTTCTTCAATTTCATTTTTTTTATTTTAATTTAATCTTATAGAGTTATTTTTAATATTTAATAATTTTTAATTGAGTGTTAGGATTACAAATTAAAAAATAACGTATTTTAATAATTTCAAAATAAATGTTAATTATAATTTATTATATTACAATAAATTTATGTTTTTAATAAATACGGAGTATTAATTAAAAGAATAAATTTAATCGTAAACACATCATTCAGTTTAATTTATGGGTGCTCTTTTAAAAAAAAAAATATCCTCAACATGAACTTGTTATTTGTTGAATCCATAAACCACGTAACAGCATGTATAGATGTAACTAGAAACAATACATAGGTGGATAGTGATAATAAAAAAAAAAGTAGAAAACCACCCACTCCAACAACCAAAGCCAAACCAAATATGCAAGCAAGGCCAATGAATGAATTAATTAAGGCCAAGTCAAAGGCAATGGCACTACTCCAACTCCTCCTTCAATTCCCATAATTCTTCCCTCTACAAATACCCCATAAACCTCAACCCCTAAATAACCCCAACAACAACAAAAAAGAAGAAGAACAACAAGGAAAAAAAAAAAACACATTGCGCCTATACCGATAGAAGATAGAGCATAATATATATGATGATGAGGTCATCATCAACGTCGATGGCGTTAGGGGAGGCGGTGTCGTGGTACGCGGCGCTGCTGCTGGCTATGATGCTCATGCTAAGCTGCTGCGACTGCGACGACACTACTACTTTTTCGAGTTTGAGTTCGAGTTCGAGTTATTTGGAGAGAGGCAGAGCGTGCGACGAAATCTACGTTGTAAGAGAAGGAGAGACGCTCAACACCATAAGCGACAAGTGCGGCGACCCGTTTATCGTTGAAGAGAATCCCCATATCCATGACCCGGATGATGTCTTCCCGGGTCTCGTCATCAAGATTACTCCTTTCAACAATCGGTATAATAATTAGTTAATTCTCCCATTCATATATATGTATATCTTGAAATGTGTACGTAGCAATAGAGGCAAACTTCCACTGCCTTTAAATTGTTAGGTGTTATAGTTCCGCTATTTATGTCATGTTTTGACCAAAAAAATTTCACAATTTTGATTAAAATATGATGTATATAGCGGGGCGGATAAAGTATATTTTTTTGTAATTTTTATCTATTTACACTATATATTTTTGCTCCAAACTACAAGTTCGTACAATGATCATTTTTCCTCTCCCATGCTCTTGAAGTACCTTGTTTCCCTACAATTCAAGAAATAATTCTACTTAATATCCATAGTTATATCATATTCATGTTATACTTTATACCTATTTAGAAACATATGCTCTTTTGTTGGTAAACTCAGGATTAATTAACTTAATAAATTAATCAATCTTAAAAAATACACTCCATTTTTCGCTAAAAGCGCCCGCAATAGATAGGACACCTTAAAAAATAAAATTTTGTTGTGTAAAAAAATGTGAATTAGTATTTGGAAAGTAAAAATAATTTTTTGAGAAAGTAATCATTTTCAATGCGAAGATGCAATAAACCGAGTGCTATATATAGAGATGAATGCGATTCTTGCCCAACATTTTCCAAATGAATTTCGAGCACAGCTGGGAAGTTAAATATAATTAATTAATTTACATCGTTAGTATTTAATAACCCAACCAACAAACTACAAGATTCTGAAACAGTTCACTACTTTTACAATTACTACTGGGCTGTGAATAAACGTTAATGGGCCTTATATTAAATAAGAATATTAAAGCTTTCAAGTTGGTCTAGTAAAAAGCCTCAGCCCAGCCCAAGAACTATATTCTATTTAAATATCTATATTATAGAGAAATATTTTTTATTTTATTTAATTTATGAGTGTGACACAATCAATCAGCATCCGTTTCACGAAATATCACGAATTGACAATAGAATATACTTATATATGGAACTATAATATGTATATGCTGTTTTTGTCCACAATTTTAGAAGACCTCCTCACAAGTGAGAAACTCAATAATTATGTAAAATATGAAAATGAAATTGACAGAAAATGCATAATAGAGCTAAGACGCTAAGCACCTATACAAATAGGGCTTGACTAACGATATTTCATCATATTAATATTTATAGTCTTTTGTTAGAATGAAACAGTAAATGTGGCCAACTTTAGAACATGGGCATCCACTAAATTTGTTTCATATATAGTATGGTTGGTTTTTGATTGAGACTTTCATAGTATTGTACGTGTCATGCTAAAAGTCGTTTATATTTTATTTTGGAAAATAACAAGAGATGTATTAATTAATTAAGTATGATTAACTAACTTAAATTTTCAATTACATAATTTAATTATTTCTATTAGCAGGTATTGAAAAATAAAAATAAATTTAATTAATAATTTAATTGTCGGTATAATTAACAGGCAATAAATAATTTTATAAATTTAAAATAATGTTCATTTTTGTTTGAAAAATTTGAATTTCAATAGAATTAAAATCAAATAAATATAAAAAATAATTAAGTATTGAAACCATATCATTGAAACACTAAATAATATTTCTTTATTTTAAGTCAATAACAGAAAGCCGCTTATAAGATAAGGAGAGTATAAAAGAAGCACTCATTAGCATAAATTTCTCCATATACATAGAATTATGTGTGAATTAACATGGACAGTACAAATATGGATTTCTTCTCATAAAAAAATGTGCAGAATTTAATTTCCTTAAATTCCTGTAGGAAGAACAGAATAGAAAAAACCAGTTAAAGAAGATAAGACTGCATATTCTCTTCACTTTCTAATGGGTGTAAAATCTTTTCCTAGGATTGAGACATTCAACTCTTCCAAAAGTGATATCTGGAGAGTTAAATAGGCTGCCTGCTCTAGAAAATTTAATTGCATTGTCACGCATTCAATATACTCATTCATAATTCTCCAACTTCCAACTACTACATCTATTCCATTTCCCCTCCCAAAATAAATAATTTAAACAAACAAACAAAAGAAATGCTACATCACGTTTCTTTGGTCGTGGTCAAAGGAAACCTATTTCATAGTGTATGTGTGTGGTAGTAGTGAATTTAGCAATTTCCCAGCTGTAGACTTTCCATTACAAGGTCAAACATAATTAGTGTTCAGACCAAGTGAAAACAGACCCCTCATGTTCATTATTTGACCCTCAACAAATCCTTGTTCAGACCTTCATCAGCAAGTCATGTGAGTACCTAACTACCAATACCAAATTGTATATTTTATAAATACCTTATATTAACATATATATATATAGTAGTATAAAATTAAAATTAAATAGTAGCGGCCAGTGTGAATTATTATAAGAAATTAATGTGGTAAATATATATAGGAATATTTAATGATGAGAATACAAAATAGAATAGAAGACTTGTAAGTGTAAATAAGCCCTCCTTCCTTCCCTACCACTTTTAAGGAGTGGCCTATAAATATAAAATCATACATTTGAAAATAGTTAGAAACCCATACTTACCACTTACCACTTAGCAGAGTATATATATACACATAATATTGGCACATGCCACAAGTAGTTTCCTTTTTCTCCACCTCAGTCACTCTCATTATTCTCTCTAATGGAGACCTCCTCATCTCCCTCCCTCTCTTTCTTCCTTTGCTGCTTCCTCCTCTCCTCAGGTACATACATCCCTTCCCTCTCTCCCTCTCTCGAATGATCCTTTTTAATGTATTTTAATGGTCATTAAGGTTATAATCAATACTACTACGATCTTCTGCTAATTAATTCAAAATTTGCAGGATATATCTGCACCGAAGCTTCACCTCTTCGCCACCGCCACCACCGGCGGCAGAAGCAGGAGGTCTCCGATCATGACTTGAAAGCGACGAAGATATTTGTATTCGGAGACTCCTATGCAGACACCGGAAACATCCGGAAATCGTTAGGGAACTCGTGGAAGGAGCCGTACGGCGCCACCTTCCCCGGAAAACCCGCCGGCCGCTACTCCGACGGCCGCATCCTCACTGATTACGTCGGTAAGTAATTATTACTAATTAATTATTATAATTAAGTAGAAAAGAAATTACAGCACACGCTATCTTTTCCTTTGCTTTTTCTGCATCAAATTAAAGCTCCATTAAGTCCATTGTGAGTTGTGACATTAATTTTATATTCAATCATTTTAGTCTGCTTTATCTTTTCTTTTCTGCTTTCTCTCTTTTCTTAAGGTCTCTCCAACATGACTTGCCTTTTCTTTTTCATGCCTTAATTTTATTAGTTCTGCATGTAAAAAAGACACTCCACTATCATTTCAGACTTTTGAGTATATTTAATTAATTACCATAAATTATTGTAACATGTTCATGAGTCATGACACATGCACCCCTTTAATATACCACTCCATCGTGTTTCAGTTTCAACTTTCTTGATTCTATAAAGTTAAGTAGATGCCATTAGTATACATGCATATAGATTTGGACTACGTAGCTGTCATTTAATTACTTACTTCCTTAATCATCCTATGTCATTATTATTTTCATGATGCCCCTTTTTGTGTTTTATTTCAGGACACCATGCAATGAATCATAGTTTCACTTTACACACCTCCTTCTAAATTCAGTCTTTATATTTATAATGAATATGGCCCACGTCGATTGGTGCCATGTCTATCTTAATTAAGTATTACGAATTCAACAATACCAAATTCGTTAATGGAGAAAAGTATAGTGGTCCCTTTTATTATAGAGAATAGGGTGCAATTAAGTCGGTGTTCAAAATATCTTATACCAATAGGTATGTATCCTCTTCATATAATATCTTATATTGATCTAATTTGGTAAAATTGGAAAGTGCAGCCAAGTTCTTGGGACTGAAGTCTCCAATAGCGTATGAATGGAGGAAAATAGGTGGGAAAAGGGTGGAAAATGGGATGAATTTTGCGTATGGAGGGAGTGGTGTGTTCGATACATTGGGAGATATATTACCCAATATGAGCACTCAAATAGGGTATTTCGAAAATCTAATGCAAGAATCTGTGTACACCAAATGGGATTTCAAGTCTTCTGTTGTTCTTGTTTGTCTCTCCGGCAACGACTATGGAGCTTTTCTTGCCCAAGGTGGAACTATGCAGGTAACTAACTCATTCATCTCTATTTCTATTTTAAATCACTAAGGATGCAATAAATTTGCCTAACTCCCCTTCATGAAGGGAAGATATTTTTTGTGTGGTATATATATGTACAAGTGATTAGATTTCGATGGGACAGAACAACCAAAATCTTAGATTTTAATTAAATGGAATGAAAAGAAAATAAGATTTTTTTTATAAATTGTGTATGTATATGTGTTATAAATAGATAGTATAGTATTTACTTTTAAATCGTAAGAAGTCTCTGACTACCAAACTTTAATTAATGATATAGTATATACATCATTTTCACATAGCTAGCAACTAGCAAGTGTACCCACTCTAAATGCAAATGTGTCACGACTTGCATTTCCTTTTCATCGAATTGAAAATCTTGGGCTTCCAACATTTATAGCCATATATAATTAGGAGGATAAATAAATTAAAAGGTATTTTGTGTGAAAATATTGACACCAAGAAAAGTTTTGTTGAATTAAAAACAATGTTACATATAATATCGTCGAATAACAATTGCTAAGTTGATAGTAAGATAAGAGGCTCGTGCGTGCAATTACCATTATTAAATAATAGGCGGCACATGTGTAAATGTGTATGGCACCATTGACTGTTTTATTAATTCAATATACTTTAATGCCTTTTTCTTTTTTCCAAATTACAAATTGGGAGTGTGATAATAATAGTGTATGAACAGACATCATCATGTTGGCAAAATTAAACCAACCGACTTCTCCAACTTTTGCAGTGCATTTATTAGGTCTAACTCATTAAATTCTAATTAACATGAATCCAAGCAAATTAGGTGGCAATTGTCTACCTATTAAAATAGTAAATTAAATAAAATTTGAACATTTAGAAATGTAAGGCATGTGCTGAAAATGTGGATCTCTATTCCCACACCTAACCAAATCATGGTAATTGGTATCCTCATCATAGACTGCCAGTTGCAATATCTCAGTTGTCAGTTTATGAAGAAAAGTGCCGTGTCAGTTTTAATGTATTCAAATAGAGTCATATTATTATTTTTAATAATTAATACTATCAAATAGATTATTTAGATTGGTTTATGAATTAATTGTGCAGGATCTGCAAAGCTTCATACCGCGCGTGGTAAACCAACTGGGCGCAAACTTGAAGCGAATCCAACAACTCGGAGCAATTAAGGTTGCCGTGACGTCACTCCAACCTTTAGGCTGCCTTCCTCGTACCACCGAAGATTCTTCATTCCGGCAGTGCAACGCCACCGTCAACCTCGCCGTGTCCTATCACAACCTCCTCCTGCAGCAAACCTTAGACAAACTCAACAACCAATCCAAAACCTCCACCTTCTTCCTCATCGATCTCTACAACTCCTTCTCCACCGTCCTCACCCATAAGAAAGACTATCAAGGTACTTTTTTTTTTCCTTTTCGTTTTGCATTAATATAATAAATTCGGTGCAATTAATATGTATTGAATTGAAATAGGGAATTTGAAATTTGAGACGCCATTGAAGCCGTGCTGCGTGGGGTTGGATGGGTACTTTTGCGGCAGCGTAGATGAAAATGGTGCCAAAATGTACACGGTTTGCAGTGATCCCAAATCTGCCTTTTTCTGGGATTCATCGCATCCTACTGATGCTGGATGGCATGCGGTTTACACTGCATTCAAATCTAGTCTTCAACAAAATCTTTGATCCAATCTTTTATTACTTAATTATATTAACTTTCCGCCATCTCTACTGTCTTAACTACTTGTTTTTTGTATCATCTCTCGTGAATTCATGGCATATTCTATTAAATTGCAGTTGAGTGCAAATTTGTCTCATTAATGTATTTCTGTTGATCAGTAGCAAAGTGGTCGAATTAAAGATGTGACTTTCAAATGGTCAAAATTGTTATCAACATCATATACAATGGAGACAACCTTTATCGTAAGTGTTAAAAAGTTGCAAGATACATGAGTAGGTATTTCTTAAACAAACAACTCCTGTACTATACTCTTTTTAAATCTATAAATCAACACAGGAACGGTTTGTATATTTAAAGGAATAAATGTTTTATTTCTCAGCAGCAAGGCAAAGCATTTTAACAATACATAATAATCTCGTCAAACAAGTGAAAATTTGTTTGATTGAAGTACTCTTCCATATATCAAATTTATTAATACAAAGTAGAAAATAAAACATCCAAAATAATAATAAGGAAAATAAAAAATATAAGTAAAACGACATTGGGCCTAGAAACAAAATTACGCAAAACATCAGGAAAATATGTAACTAGGAATTGGAAAGGGCCGCGCGAACGCAGGCCCCTACTGTCACAAATTATGACGCAGACTCGACCACTTGGGCCGACCTTAAGCGAGCGCCCCTCCAAAGTGCAATGGAAGTCGCTAACTTAGGCCATGGGCCTTCTAGATCGCCCATCGACCCCGTCCAGGTAAGTATGTTATAAAGTCCCACTACTTCTTCTTTTATAATCCTCTTCTCAATCCTTTTTACCTTCCCCAACCGGTGTGGGACTCTTATCAATCCATATAGACACTGCTTAGATATTTTAAACGACCTGAGATAGTAGAGCCATTACATTATATTCCAAGTTTTCGAGATCTGGAAAAATGATTGATGGCTTATTTTGTATTTTTTGTGGCTTTTTATTTGTTTCTGAAGAGGAGAGGAGGGTCCAATCTTAGGAATATCATAACTACATGATTGAACTAAGTGAGGTCCATTAGTTGAAAATAAAATTGATATGGCCAGCTTTCGAATATACCCACCAGTTTCAGTCACATTATATAATTTTCAACAGTTGTTTGTCATTTCTTGTCACGTTTTTTAATTAATATATAAGAAGAATAAACTATTCAAAACAATTATTTTTCATTTATCACTAAGAATGGGAACCTTATTTTTGAAGAATTTAAACATGACTCTTATTATTTATTCTAGTTCTATTTATTCTCATTAACTATATAAATTTACTCTAGTTCCATTTATAATTAATTCTTATTATGTATAGTAAATGTTTATATAGTTATAACAACTGCAATCTCGACGAATCCAACGGGTCAATCTTTGTCGATTAAATTAATCGAATCTACGCACTGCATTTGTTTGAGTATTAATTTAATTAATTGCATTCAATATTAAAATTAAGTATATGTATAATTGTTACACCTAGCTAATTGAGCGAATAACTTTACTAAATTAATTTTGTGGTGGAGATGAGTCCCGTAAAACAGCAACTTTCTTCTCTAGACCATGGAATAATTCACGTGGCAAATTATATTTGTAATATAACATATGACGATGATATGTACAAGGACATAGAACCAAATAATTAGTTATTATATATACTTAACTAATTTGACCAACAAAAGGAGTTTGATATTTTTTGGACTCTACAGTGATAAATAATTGTAGAAATAAATCGACGATTAACAATGTGCATAACTGCATTTTTTGCTGAAAAAAAAAAGGAAAAATATGCATGTGAGTTCAAAGTTCAAACTGGGTTTATAATATTATTCATTGGTTTTTTTCGTATTTCTAGGAAACTATATTGTGCGATAATTTAAATATATATTGTGTGAGCATATAATGTTAGCATATGCGACATGTAATTTGATTTTTCAAAGAAGAAAGAAAGCTATGGGATTAGAGAATAATTAAGTTGAAACGGATTAGATAATAAATTCAGGTGGCGCTTTCGGCATATGTTAATTAGAGTGCCTTAATTTACGGTGGAATCATATGGTTTGTTGTTAAGTCAACCTCACATTATGATTATTTGCGGAATATTGTGAGATTTTACAAATATGAAAGCAATGTATATATATTGTATTTCTGCATGTATGTGCTGATGGCAAACATGTACATTTGTGTATGTGTTATTTACAAGCATGATGTATATTAGGGGTCATTTTCATTGTCATTTTTACATCTATTAAAATTAGATTTGCTTGTCTAAGACTCGATTTTGGTACTAATTCATAACGATCAATGTCAAATCATGATCCTAACAGCGAAGCAAATTCAATAAAACAACTTATACTATAAAGAAGCGACCATAAATCGGAGTGATCATTTTAAAAGATCGTTTATTATGAGGCACTTCATCAAACGGCATGCAAGTTTTAACTGCTAGAGAGAAAAAATGGACTGTTTATTATGGTCAAATTTTTTTAATTTATGGTCTCTAATACTTAAATTAGCTATATACTCCCTTTAACGGTTCTACCCCATTAAACATTATCCTTTTCTGTTTTTTATACGTAAAATAAATTTTAATAAATTGTATGTGTCCTAAATATATATTTAAATACTACAATGCACAATATATTAATCAAACAAAAATATTATTTATCATTTGCAAATAATTGATTTAGCATGTATACTGATAAATAATTATTCGATACTTTTTAGTTTTTACTAAAAAATTTGATTATAATATAATTTAATATTAATTAAAAATAAAATATAACAAAAACAAATTATCATATAATATCATATGATATTGTCATATTAATTGTGAGTGCAATAACACTCGTTGCAGAGGCAACGACCTAATGGAACAAATAGGAGTTAGATTTAATCAATTTATTAGATTAATTAATTTCACCACTTGACCAATTATAACTATATATTTTTTGGAAATGGAAACAACGCGACAGTACAACTACTACCTGAAACTTGAATATTTTTTCCTTTTAACCAAAACTTTGCCAAGAATTTCATAAGATGGCCTGCTGTATAAAGTAATTAAATACAATGAATTCATATAATATGTAAATATAACCGTCTGTATTCAAGGTACCAACAATGTAGTGGTTGGTTCATAGCGAAGCTTGTGAACTAACACTAACCGCTTTGAATCACATTCACACATCTTCACTAGATTTTGCTTACATAATGAAAGTGACAACAACCTTAAACTAAGCTTGATTGCAATTAGGAAATATATTAAATACATTACAAAAATTTTAAAAAATAATCCTTCAGTACCTATGTGTTACATATATAATGGTTGCAATTTGGCATATATAAGTCCATGTGTTTATATGTGGTTTAAATATGATATTTTGCCTCTATCACGTCTTTTTAAAAGCTTAATTAAATAAACAGACTGGATTTTATGCTCAATCAGCGGTTAAATATCACAATCGTCGGGTAATATTTAAGTAATTAACGATAAATATTAAGTTGATGCGAACATCGTCATGGTGGATCACTAAATAGTTATATACTTAATTTCTTCTTCTGGAGACATCGAAATTATTTTAAATTCATCAATTATTCAGGCATTATTACTTGCAAATAAAAAGAACTTCACCATTTCATCCACTCGTTGATATATTCGTGAATGTTGTTAAATGGAGTATAATTTATCTGGACAAACTCTTCAATTATCGTGTTACAAAGGAATATTTCATTACCAAAAATTATGAGAGCCTAACTGCTGATGACTCATCAAGAGAAGGGCCAAAAAACTTCGGCTATGAAGACAAATAAAAAGGAAATTTTGATTTAAGGGCATTAAATAAATAGTGATCGTGATCTTATAATATTGAAAATAAAAAAGAAGCACAAAAAACAAAATGTCATGGAAGCGTGATAACGTGTCCCACCAGAAACTAATTAACCAGGTGAGGCAATCCTTAAAAAACACAGGGTAATTGGAAATTTGAAATTAAAAAGAATAAAAATAAAATAATATAATGGCCTAAGAAAGGGTTGTGTACACATACATTTCCAATTAGGTAATGTTCAACTCAACGATTACATACATTAGCGTAAAACTGTGCCCAACTCTAGTTGGAGCTATAAAGCATTTAAAAAACGTGCTACTAAAAGCCGACTTAACCCACCTGATATGCTCCTCCTTTTATGATGTGAATTTACACGCATGAACAAATCTATTGTGCGTTTATATATAGTTGGTATTTGGCCTTGGTTCCGCATGTTTAGTATATGAGAGTGTTATAACTCGGCTCGGCTCGGCTTGGCTCGAGCTTATATTGTACGAGTTTGGCTCGATATGTAATTATCAAGTTCGAATTCGACTGTTTGAGTTTGGCTCGTGAGAGGCTCGATAATATTATTTTTCGAGCTTCAGCTCAATTTCGGCTGCTTGATATTTACATTAATTATTTGCAAGCCCAAGCTCGAGTTTGGGCCGGCTCAGCTCAAACTTGGGTTCGAACTAGCATAAATTTTTTAATTATAAAAAATTAATTATTTTAACTTAATGTTCGATTGATACTCGATGGAGTGCTCGTAAACCGGCTTGATAACATGCTCGTCAAGAAACAAATTCGAACATATTTGCAATCTAACGAGCCAAGCATTAATTATTAGATCCAAACTCGACTCAGTAAAAATATTGAGCATGAAATTAGCATTGTTTGTCTTCGTCCCTACATTTACTAACGAGCTGAACTTCACAAGCTTCAACTAATTTGCCAATAGCATTGTTCGTCTTCGTCCCTACATTACAAATAAGGATTACTTTGGTATTCAGATAATTGGTCAATTTACGGCTCGCTATGTCAATAAATTGCCTATATATATTTTGTCCTTGTACATTTTTCATATATAGCCTCTAAATCACACCACCAATCAAAATCCTAATCCTTCAAAATTGAAACATTAATAACTAGTGATCCTTATTCCACATGAAACATAAACGTACAATATTTAATATTTTTTTATTGAATTTATTCATATACTCTATGGCCTATATATATTTGTGTGCGACTCAGTGACTGCAAATGTCATGTGAGTTTCAAATGAGGCCATGATATATATATATTGATATTTTCCTTTTCCTTTTCCCCTTCAATTCATACATAGATATATATAAACAAAAATATCCCATACCATTGGCTTCTCTTCTCCGACCTTGAAACCTTTTCCCTCTTTATCCATATATCCTCATCAATTACTTTTGTATATCCATGGACTCTGCTGCATCTACAGTCCTTCAATACCTCGATTCGTGGTGGTTGTTCATCATCTCCTCCTTAACCTTGATGACATCTCTCGTGGCAATCATTTTCACATTGAGAAGAAGGGTTTGGTGCAACTGTGAAATCTGTGAAAGTTACAAGAAATCCAAGTGGAGGAGGCAGTTCCACAACCTCTGCGATTGGTACACGTATCTCCTTCAAAAGTCTCCTAACCTTACGATCCACATCCATGTCCTCAACAACACCATCACCGCCAATCCAGACAACGTGGAGTACATGCTCAAGACCAAGTTCGACAACTTCCCCAAAGGGAAGCCCTTCTCCGCCATCCTCGGCGACTTCCTCGGCCGCGGCATCTTCAACGTCGATGGAAGCTTCTGGAAGTTCCAGCGCAAGATGGCCACTCTCGAGCTCGCCCGACTCAACACGCGCGCCTACTCCTTCGAGGTTGTTACCGACGAGATCCACCGCCGCCTCCTCCCTCACCTTACGGCGGAACAGGACGGGGTTGTAGATTTGCAGCACGTGTTTAGGAGATTCTCCTTCGACTGCATATCGAGGTTCTCCTTCGGATTGGACCCCACGCGCCTGGAGCTGTCGCTGCCGCTGTCGGAATTCATCGTATCGTTCGATCTCGCGTCGAAACTCTCCGCGGAGAGAGCCATGGCGACCTCTCCGGTGATCTGGAAAGTGAAGAGGCTACTGAACATTGGGAGCGAGAGGGAGCTTCGGAAAGCGATCAACACCATCCACGTGGTAGCCGGAGATTTCATAAGGGAGCGGCGGAAGCTAGGGTTTTCCGATCGGCAGGATCTGCTGTCGAGGTTCATGAGCAGCGTCTCCGACGACGAGAAGTTCCTGGTGGACATCATCGTCAGCTTCCTACTCGCCGGCCGCGACACCGTGGCCTCCGCCCTCACCAGCTTCTTCTGGCTGGTGGCGCGCCACCCGCGCGTGGAGGCGGCGATTCTTCACGAGGCGGAGGGGATCGAAAATCCGAGCTCCGATCAGGTGCGGGAGCTTCACTACCTTCATGCCGCCGTGTACGAGAGCATGAGGCTGTACCCTCCGGTCCAATTCGACTCGAAATTCTGCGTGGAAGACGATATGTTGCCCGATGGCAGCTTTGTAAAAGGGGGAACTAGGGTTACCTTTCACCCTTACGCCATGGGGAGAATGGAGGAGATTTGGGGAGAGGATTGCTTGGAATTTAAACCCGAGAGGTGGATCAAGGATGGGGTTTTCTTCCATGAGAACAACAACTCTTACAAGTGCCCTATCTTCCAACCTGGGATTAGGGTTTGTTTGGGGAAAGAAGTGGCGCTTATGGAGCTCAAGATCGTCGCTGTTTCCGTTTTGAGACGATTCAGTTTCCAATTACATGGTACGGACCAACCACCGCGCTTCTCACCGGGCTTAACCGCCACTTTTAAAGACGGCCTACCGATTAGAGTTCGAGCTCGACTATTTTGATATAATATATACATATATATATATACACGTGTGTGTGCACTACCCTAAAATGATTGACTTAATTAATTGATGTGAATTTATGAAGCTAGAGCTAAACATTTTTGTTTGCCTAAGATAGTATAAAGCATGAATCTATATAGTTGCTGCATTGGGTGTTAACAGATTCAGAATGGATGGCAGCTTTTGTTGTTTGCTTTTATGTACTATATCTGTAATTATTCATTTAAATTTGAATATGTGAATATATGTAAATATTTTGCAGTAGTTATGTAATATGTCTTACTGTTTAATTGTTAGATCTAGGTATCTTGATCCGGCGGAATAATATAGGGATGATGACAACTCTAATTAGCCTTCAGACTGATAGTGTCTATATGATTATTGTTATTTTTTAAAATAATTGATTGTAGAAATATTTTATTTATAGCAAATGAGATTCAGTGTATTTATATTTATTGTTACTTTTTAAATTATTTTAGAGTTGATTAAATTAAATCTAAGGTATATAATATTTTAAAATATTAAATTTATTTATGAGACACAGAAAAGTAAAACACATAAGTACAGTAAAAGATTTTGTGATTTTGGATAAGTACTTGTTCCTACTGCCTGTTGTGTGAGAAAGGAGGAGGTTAAAATTCTGGGCCACCGTCAACCTCAAATAAAGTTACAGTACAGAAACATATCCACAAAAAAATATAAACGTGTGTGGAATAGAAAGCTGCAACAGCTACCCGAAAGAGACATTTCATTTGAGCCAAAAATTATACGAGGCAGTGATCCAAGACAATTTCATGCTTTGATTGCAATCGCATCATCATGCATGTGGCCATGTGGGTGTGGGTCTTTATTAATATCTCTATATGCACAAGGTTGCCAATAATCAATGAAATTGTTCCTCATCAAATTAAAATGATACTCAATTTTTTTTTCCCATTCATCACATCTCATTCAATTGGTTATTTTTTTTTACTTGTATAGTTATATTTAGGCTGACTTGATAAGGGAAGGGTGGGATTAGATATTTTTTCATATGTATATATATGGGATTAATTTGTTAGGTAGGAACAAAAAATTATGTATTTTATTATGTTTTATTCTAGGGATAAATTCCTTTTTATCCTTCCATTCTGTATAAATTATAAATTCATCATTTTTTTTCTTCTTCATCCCATTATAAAGAGAAATAATATTATCACTCAAAATTTAGATTAATAATATTATCCTTCTTAAGGTGGGATGAATGAGAAAAACACACATTTTCAAGAGATAAATTTATCACTAACACAAGCTAATTATTAATACGTTATTCATATTTTTGCTAATCAAATTTGCTATAATATAATATTGTGGCATAAAACAAGCTAATTATTAATACGTTATTCATATTTTTGCTAATCAAATTTGCTATAATATAATATTGTGGCAGTCCTAGTTATAGTTGCATTAAGAGATATAAGAATTGAGCCCCAAACTAATTGACTTATATTTCCTCTTTTTACCTAAATATATATTATGAGGAAGTCCTCAATATGTGAGGCCACGTATAAAATATTGAAATACGAAACAGGGGTGTGTGTAAAATTATACTCTTCTCTCCTGATAAGATGACACAAAATTTTTGGATACAGTTATTAAGGAAATTGTATAAAGTAGGGTAAAAGTGATAAATGTAGTAGGTCCCCATCGTTTAGGGATAACTTTTACTATTTTAGAAATGTGTCAAGTTTAGTGAGACGTTCAAATAAGAGAATTGTGTCAAGATAAAAAATGAAGAAAATTATTCGAATAAAAAATAAATAATAATCCTAAATTAAAATTTAATTAATGGCGCTGTTGTTTCCATAATATATCGTACACCATAAATGAAATAAAAATTCAGGTGAAAACCTGAATCAAAGACTTGGATGTTCTGATAAGTTGTCCTTAAAATTAATGCAAGGTGACAGTAATGTGAATATTTACTATAAATAATACAATGCAAATTAAAAGGCAATAAAGCAAATATTGAAATTAAAATAGACACGAGCACATCATGATAAATGTGCGAGGAAGAAAAAGAATGGTCAATTAATTACCCCCTTTCCATTAATGCGGGCTTCCAATTTAGGCGCGTGAGATTCACGTGTATCCCATGACAATGACCCCAGATACGATCTTAAAGCAATGAGGGAACATGTTCCTGAACAGTTTCTAATGTAAAATTTTATAATTTAATCACCATTGCCTTGAGACAGACACGAATTAAGCTTAAGTACTAGTAATTTGATACTAAAATTTTTACCTTTTTAAAAATCTAGACCTACACAATCTTTTTTCGTATTTTAATTATTATTGTATTTTAATTATTATTGTGGGACACCAGATAGTTGAGTAATTGAGTCGAGAATCATGCAAGCTTTCATCTCGACTCGTTACTCAATTATCGAATTTCCAACGATCAAATTAACAACAGAAAATGTCTATTCCATGGGAACTTTTTCAGATGAAATATTAAATTAAATGCTGGATCAATGACTCAAAGTTGCAAATGCTTCAAAGACATCAAATGTTGTAATCTTTGAACTCCCAAAGCTAGTTTAACTAAATATTGAAATTTTCCATATTTTAAAACATCATAAAATCGAGTTTGGACACATTATTATTTGACAAAGCCCAACCCAACTCAAAAAGAAAATAAACACATGAAGCAAGAAACGATATACATTTGGGCCTTAATAAGAAAACGGTCTGGCCCATTTAATGCCCCGACTCCGTTACCATATTTTCTTCCTCTATAAAAACTCGTTAAATTTTAGATTTTTCGCTCCATCGGAGAGGCTATGGAAATCGACGAAGATGTTCCCCTCGCTCTATCCTTCAAAACTTCCAAGCGACATGGAAAGCCCGCTCGGAATAAGAATCAGCCGCAGGCCCCGCCCGAAGATCCCGTTCCGCTACTCCACGGGCATTGCACCGCCGACGCGCCTCCGAAGATTCTAGTTTCTGAATTCGACTACTCCGTTGAGAATCACTTCAAAGCAGTTGATAAGATCGCCAAGCTATGTGGATATGCCGAAGCAATCGACGCTAATGAAGATGATATCAAGCGCTTTTCCAATTCAATAACTTTCTTAAGGTATCAGTATTACTAGTTTTCGTATGCTTTTCAGAATAATGAGCTTAATTATTTTCTGAATAGTACTGTTGGCAGTCACTGACTTTGGGAATTTCGTTGCAGACATTGGAGAGATTTTAATTATAATCCGCGAACTGTGAGGTTTGCTCTTCAACATAATTCGGTGGAGAAAGATGTGATTGGCGAGGTTACCTTACCTCAATTTTCAGCTGCAGCGGTTCCTGAGGTATTTCTTCACTTCAGATTTTCTAAATAAAGTGATTTTGTTTCATATTTTCGTGTAAATTATTCAAATTGAGTCGTTTGTTTTCAATACTGCAGAAGGAGATTCGGAACGCGAGAGAAGTTGGTGTACAACATATGTAAGTTATCTTAGGATTAGTTCGCGTGCTATTATTTTCTATTTAATTACTGTTGGTGATTTATAATGTTTCAGCAAAGATTTTGTAATGCATGTTGGAGGTGCAGTCTGGGCGTTAGACTGGTGCCCTAGAGTCGATCGGAATCCTGAGAATTGCATTAAGTCTGAGGTATTTTCATGAATACAACTTTTTGTTGCGTTCTCTTAATCTTTCGTGCATTTCCTTTATGCCATGAAGAGAATTCTAATTCGTTATAACGGAAAAAGGAAAAAAGTTAAATAGATTTACAGTTAATGAAAATATACAAACTAATGAACTCATGGACCAAAAAACATTATCTGATTCAGAACTTGGTTAAAGTTCTTCAATGTGGATCTCGCGTGTTTAAGGGTTGAAGTTCTTGAATGTGGATCTTGCTTGTTTATTTAACTTTCATTCTTCTATATTCTAAACTTTACTTGGCAGTTCGTTGCTGTCGCTACACATCCCCCTGAATCTTCATATCACGAGATTGGTGCTGCTTTAACTGGAAGAGGAGTCATCCAGATTTGGTGTTTCTTGAGTATTTATATGAAGGAAGTACCTTCACAAGGGAAGACAAAATCAAGACCATATTACAAGAAAAAGGTAATAGGTAAATCTCAAGAACTAACTGTGGTTTCAAGGCCAAGAGGAAGACCACGAAAGAAACCACTTAGTGACACTGTGGAGAATACCGACAGCAATAACCAGCATGTTCAACCTCTTGCTATTGCATACCCTATGGGCTCACCTGGACCGGATCATTTAGAAAGAACATCTGGAAATGCCAATAAACCTGAAGACTTTGTAAGAATAGTAGATAGAGACTCTGACAGTGGAGGACATCCTAATGCATTATTGTCAACTGGTCCTAAAGGCAGAGGAAATAAAAGGAAGGCAAGGCAAGAAAACCAGATTCGAAATAACAGCTTGCACATCCCAGAGAATTGCCCACAAGGACAATGTCCTGTTCTGGATCCACTAACATCAGCAAGCTACAACTTAGATTCTATGGAACCAGATGAGGATCTAACTTTTGCAAGTGCTGTTGCTAGCTCCATTCCGGTTGATGTTGCATTGCCTAAAATGATGTTGTGTTTAGCTCACAATGGAAAAGTTGTGTGGGATGTAAAGTGGCGGCCAGTCACTGCTTGTTTCCCTGAATCCAGGAATCTTATGGGCTTTCTCGTTGTATTACTTGGAAGTGGTGCAGTGGAAGTGTAAGATTGCTCCCTAATTTTTCTGTTTTATTTTTATATATGCATCCATGATTTGATTACTTATGTTCTCAGTAATAGTCTGATTATAGGTGTGGTGTATGAGATGTCAAATGGTTACAATTATGCATGTTAGGTAGAACATGTCTTTGGATTATCCACCTATGACCTTTAAATAAATCCTGGTGACTTTTCTTAAAACTTTGAGGTGGTCTGTGCAGATTGTTAGATTATACGTATATAACTATTCTCTTTATGTATCAGACTGGCCATGTTAAGAATAGTAGATGCACAACCTAGGCGTACATCGTACTAGCTGTTTATAGAAACTTTTATGTCAGCACAGTTGTCAGATTTAAATGATTATCTACTCCAATAATATCTGCTGCAAGTGTTCATTCTGATACTGAATATGGCACGCAGGTGGGAGGTCCCTTTCCCTCATGCAGTGAAACTTGCATATCCTCCTTTGCAGGAGCATATTGATCCTCGCTTCATAAAATTGCAACCAGTTTTTAGATGTTCGATGTTGAAGTGTGGTGATAGGCGCAGGTAATTTAACAGCAGATACTCTTCATTTAAGCATCGGTCCTGGTCTAATACAAAATTATACTTTGTATGTACTATGATTTGTCTCTCAGAGAGAGAATGATTGTAGTCTCAAACTTGGTCCAAATGATTTTCACCTCTCTCTAATTTTTACTGAGGAACTCCATCATCTATAATGTTCCTATCCATTTACCAAAAAACCATGGGTGTATTTGACATAGTGTAGAGATTGAGATTAGAGTAAGATTTAAGTTTGTTACCTTCATTACTCTAGTGATAATGATTAAAATTTTGCTGTAACATCTCATTATAAATCACCTTATTCAGTATATAATTTGGAGAGAAAACTATGCGTTTAGTATACATGGCCCTTCTTTATGGAGAGAATATTGAAATGTCAGGATTGTGGGTATTTTATGGTACACTACGGATCCCTGGTGTTTCACTATCCCTTTTTTCAATTTGAACTGTCTGAAGGAATATGGTTTTCTCATTAATGAGATCATGAGTATCTTGCATCCTGTAGATTACATTTTCCTATGTAGTTACTTTTTAATTCTAACTTGTATCTTGTAACTCCTTTTGTAACAGTATTCCTCTAACGGTCGAGTGGTCTGTCTCATCTCCCCATGACATGATCTTGGCTGGATGTCATGATGGAGTGGTAATTTGCTTTATGTTTTTGTCAATCTCATATACTGGGATTGATTTTCCTAATGAAACATATAACTTTTCTTGTGTCTACTTTTACCTTCTCCTTCAGCTTGAAAGCCGTTTCTTTCATCTTTTAATTCAGGTTGCTATATGGAAGTTCTCTGTCAGCCATTCACTACAAGGTAGTGAAGTTGAATGTATTCTCTCTTTTGTGAATGATTGCATGTATGTTGGTTTTCGAAGTTATTGTTTTCTCATAATTATCTGGTTTCCAAAACACTTCTTCAAGGATAATGACTGGTTATATTCTTTTCTTCAGAATCTAGACCTTTGGTTTACATCAGTGCAGACACAGGCCCTATTAGAACACTAGCTTGGGCACCGAACCAAAGGTCAGTCATATACTACATGATCTAATATCCTCCTCTCTTTCCAGTTATGTTGGTGGAATTCCATCTTTTACCTCTCACCACTAGTTCGCTGCTTTTTTTTCAGTCCTTGTTTTTATATAGTTCGCTGTTATTACACTAGATTATTCCTATTTAATTGCATTCTCTTATTACATTTTCTTTATACTACCAACTATAATTTCCTAAGATGTTAGGAAGTAAAAATTAATTCTTCAATTATTTCTTAAATCATTTTTTGTTAAGAGATTGCAGTAATCTTGAGAGTGCAAATATAATTATCACAGCGGGAAGTAAAGGCTTTAGATTTTGGGACATACGGTAAGCATGATTTTTGTACACTTAAATCATATATTTAGACGACGGGTTAAGTTGCACTTTAAATCTTTGAATCCTATCTTTTGTTCCAGTGATCCTTTCCGTCCGTTATGGTTTCATCCTTTTCAGGGCACCACGTACGGTCTGGATTGGCTTGCAGATCCAAGGTATATATATTAAGCATTCATGAACTGTATACACGATCCCCTTTCGATCACACATGAGTTTCAACTTATTGTTCTATTTGTAGATGTGTCTTTGGAACCATGGACGATGGAACAATGTGGCTGCTCACTTTAGAGAGAGCAGCACATGATATTCCAATTACAGGAAAATGTCACAATGTGGCATCGAAGCATGGGTTCCATAGTTTTGCCTGTTCCCCATATGCGATATGGAGCCTGCAAGCCTCTCAGTTGACAGGTTCCTCCTTTAACCTATACGTATTCCATTTACTTCAAAACTAAAGGTGTTAGAAGCTTAGCCTTCTTCCTTTAGGGACGGTTGCATACTGCGGAGAGGAAGGATCAACTCTCTGCTTCCAGGTGAACATTTTCCTTAGTTCATCCACATTTTGAATTAAAAATCTGATAGACTGCTGGCACATCGCCTATATGTAAACCTCTGTCACTTAACTATTGGTCATGTGTTATGTTGTTTTGCTTCAAGCAGCCAACAGCTAGATCAATGAAAGATCCTTCAAGAAACCGTGTACCTCATTACCTCTGCGGATCAATCTTGGAAGAAGAAACCGCCATCATCATAGCAAGCCCACTGCCCAATAGTTCGTTTGAGATGAAATGTCCTGACATGAAACGGACTCGTGTGAAGGAACCAGAGAATACAGGGAAACAAGAAACATCGTTAGTTGGCAGTGGAGAAAGAGGTGAGAAAATAGAAGCTCTTCCTCCCAAGATTGTAGCGATGCACAGAGTGAGATGGAACGTTAACAAAGGCGGCGAGAGGTGGCTTTGCTATGGAGGAGCTGCTGGTTTGGTACGATGTCAGGAGCTTCATTTTCCTTCTTTCTAATAATTTCACCATACTTCTTCTTTGTACCATATTTGTAGTTGCAAGTGTTGTCAGTAGAATTGTAGAGATGCTACTTCTTTGTAAAATATATCACTAAACAAATCATTTAAGCACAAACTCATCGACATAACAGGAGGAACAAGTCCTTTACGATCAACCCCTTAAAGGAAATATTAATAAATACACCATATATCATATCTCGATCCCAGCTACTCCACATGCTTTGTTTCTTCACTTCTCAAAGCTTGCGAGAAAAGAAAAAAAATACAAAGGCACACCAACCTCAACCTAAGCAACTCCAAAATTAGGGTACTACTTTATTACCATAATGCTTAGTTCGAGACTCGAAAGTCCTCTTCTAAGCTAAATGTACATACAAAGCTGTCTACCTCAGTAGCCCCCTTTGTGCCTTACTTGCAATTTACATTCTTTAGTCTCATTAGTTCCTTCCTTCTTCTACGTGCCTCCATTGCAACAGCCATGTCCTCGGGTTTTTTGCGATTTGCCCGTGACGAACTATTTCTCCCACTATCATGAGTAGAAGCCAGCCTGAGATCAGTAGGAGGTGTATCATGTACCTGGCAAGTCCTGGGAGGCTCGACATTCTCCAGGTGTTGCATGGGGGTAAATAGCCCAGGAACGACGAGAGTAGTGGGTGGTTGGCGTAGGCAGCTCTGAGCACCGCTGTTCAGTGGCAAAGACGTCGTTCCAGCTCTACGGTCACTACTTGCACACGTAGTTTTCATGGGATTATTGATCTCTGCCCTAGTGTTCTGCTTCGATGACAAGTAGTTGTTATCTTCACTCGGCCTAGTGTCTGAGCAAGAACAATTCCCACGGCAATGAGTGCTGCTTCTGTTGGTGCTGCTCTGAGTAAGAAACGGAAGCAACCAAGGGACAGGGACAACAAATAAGGGTGTCGCCATGGAGTGTTGTTCTTGTGCTGTATGGAGACACGTTGTATCCCCGGGTGCCATTGGGAATTGCGACGAACTCATACTGTGAAGATGAGACGTGCATTGGAATGGAATAACTCCCGAGGATGGGACGATAGGGGGCCAAAAGCAAGGGACTACAGAGGGCGGCGGTGGTTGATTCTGCATAAACATGGAAGTGCTTGCAGTGGCAGAACAAGATTTATCTGGCTCAGACAAGTCTGGTTCTTCTTCGGTCTCTCCTGCTGCAACTTTCTTCGCTTCAGCTAACTGTAAATCCAAAAGAATTGGTAATGGAGACTGGAGAATACATTTTCAAAGAACAAGAAAGCTATGATCCGGATCGACTTTACCTGCGTCTTCAGAAATTCGTTTCTTCCCTTCACGGAATTGAAAGCCTCCATCATCAGCTTCTTTTGCTGCTCACCAGAATTTGTGTTATTAGAAAGTGTTCTGTTTTTATATATAGAAAATAACGAGGAAGAGGAAACTTTAAAACTCGGGAAAGTATTAACGTGCCTTCTTCAAATACTCGTTCTCTTCCAACATTTCAGCTGCTTTTCTGGTTAATTCGAGATGCATCGCCTGGTCAAAAATAGCAATTACGATCATAACTTCTTCCATCGGAGAACCATTAGCAACATTTCTATTTTGTTGAATGGTTAAAATGCTGGTGCCACACCAAACCTAACAAACTAGAATAACATTGCTAACAATCAAAAGCATGTAGTGTTTCGTCGTAACTAACAAGTGAACCTTACCTGTCTGCGACGAATAGTCTGTCTAGCAGACTCTCTATTCGCCATTATATGGCGAAGCTTCCTTTCCTGTTTCTCCGCCTGAGTGGAAAAGAAATTAGTATGTTTTACAACATAGTTCACTTAAAGCCAAGTAAAAAGTAAAAACAAGAACTACCTCTGTGAGTTTTCGTCTGAACTTCATTGGAGGATTCGATTGATGACTTGTGCTGCACAACTGTGTGGGAATATGTTCAACAATTCTCTGTGCCTTTTGAGGACTTGTAATCACCGAAGGTGCATTAACACAACTGCGATCTGCAGCTACCGGTCGGCCCTGTTACAGACGAAACAAAACCATTGATCAGTTCTTGCAAAAAGAAGAGTGGAAATTGGGAGAGAAAACTGCATCCAGTCCATGATGCAACTACCATAGCCTTTGAAATCCATTGAGATGATCAAAGACCAAAGTAAGCCTTTGAATTCCAACTCGAGGAAGTAAGTTAAATAATAAGTATATGCTGAGGGAGAGTGGGAGGAGAGGGCCCATAAAAATTTGTGGGAACTGAACCCCTATCCACTATGTCGTCCAATTCCAAGAATCTATTGAGCAAAAGTAGCAAAATCAAAAAACTGTTGGTGAACAATTCAAGAATCGATTTCTAGCCAAGAGAAAAATTGGGCCAACGGAAACCCTCGAAAAAAGCACGATTCTAAAATCCTACAAGGAGCACCGCAGAAACGCTGTCGACGCATTCCACCACCAAGGAAAGAAAAGGGCACAGCCAAGAATAAGAAAAAGACATATATATATTCCCCCCAATAAAGCAATTTTCGAAACATTCTTATCTAACTAAACATGGGCCGTGCTTTCTCATCTTCTTTCTTGCTAAAGAAGATACTGTGTCCCCATCATCTTTCTCCGACACCCAACTTAGGATTCCTCAGATTCCCGACCGACTAACGGCCTCTTAACTACCCAAATTTCATAAGAAAATCTTGTTCCTAACACACAAACCAATAAGTTTAGTATAAAGATCACTTTTTTAGAGGATGTCATGCTCTTCTTGCACATACCTAAAAAAATACTGATATGATCCTTCAAATTCTAGATTTCTAAATATCTAAGCTAACCCATGTCATAATTCCACCACAAGATATGTAAAACACAAAAATAGCATACTGCAGAGAAGCAAAATTCATGTGCTGCATCATTTTCCATTAATTGCCTTCTTTATTTCCCTACATGTATTAAAAAGTTTTGATTCCTTGTCTCTCCACCACTTAAAAGGTCATCAAAGTAAGATTGTGCTCCAAAAAGGAGAGTCCCCAAAATCGCTGTTCATTTATATTATCTAATTTGGATATTTTGGGAACCTGGGTAGTAACCGCCTCCTTCACGGCGGAGCACCGAGCCATCCCAGCGAGAGCTTCCGCCGCCTCAAGCTCAAACGCCACCATCGCAGCGCCTTCGACTTCCTCCTTCGCCGCCGTACCGGTGTTACCGCATTTCATGGTTAAGTAAAGCGGCTCAATTTGTGAAAGAAACCAAATGGAGAAGAAAATGATGTTAGTTTAAAAGCAGGAAACATAAGCAGAGAGTCAGGAGAATAGTAAGCAGGAGAGACAAACCAGCCACGTGTCACTCCGAGTCCACGTCATCAAGTAGCGCACGGGGAGAGGGGAGCTCGAAAGCCACGTGTCATAATTTGGAGACTGCCACGATGGAAACGCGTGTGTAACCTCTTAGTTTTTGTTTCCAGTGTCCGGTCAAGTCTCAGGAATCACCGATTCAGGACTATATCTATCTATCTATCTTTACAAATAACTAAACAATTTTACATATATTAGTAATTCTTTCTATTTAGATAATTAATAACTGTTTTTATTTAGAAAATACAAATAGGATGAGAATATTTATCTTAATCTTGTTTAGGGAGCCTTTCCATACTCGTATTTCTCATCTTAAACCAAAGATCAGGATAAGCCAACTGGATTAAAAATGGGCATAAATTTATTCTAAATATTTTTTGTAAAATTACCAAATTAGCGATATTTAATTCGATCCTTAGTTGTTAAGTGGAATTTGTAGCCCTTTTTCAACTATATTAACTTTACTAACTATTTTGTAATAGAATTGTATATTATATCTAATACTGTATATCAAAACTAGCGTGCGTATTGTGTGCGTATAGTACAGGTAACAATAGACATACACGTACGTAGTTTAGTAGTAAAATATTAGTCCATATATATACATATGTATGTGTGTGTTGTGTTGTGACAAATGCAAAAATAAAATAAATATATGTGTGAATAGCATGCAGATGACAGATGGAGAGTGAAAGAGTCAGGTGGTCAGCTACAGGCTAAAGACTAAAGAGCCCATTATTTAATAAATCAAATCAAATGGATACAATCCGAACCCGCAGCAGTGCCCCGTGACGCCCTTTCTCTATTTTACTCTTAATTTTTCTTCAACTATTGAATGTAGTCCAACATTTGAATGTAGACAACCTCCCAAATTCCCAATATACTTTTCCTTTATTACCATTTTCTATCCTACTCCATATTACTACCTGCCTTTCTTTATGCCTTTCCAAAACTTTCCCACTTTTAATTTATATTTACTCGATCCATTACATCCTCTAAAAATTCTTACACTTTGATTCAATACCAATGTAATAGTTTGACTTTATGTAAAAATGTATAATTAGTGGAGTTTCAAATCCAGCTAAATAATTATGTATATTGAGTAGAATTTGAATGTCACTTAATTTATTCCTTTTTAATTAAATTGTGTATTATTATAAATGGAAAGTTTTGAATGTAAAAAAAATATTATTAACAGATCATAATAATAAAACATAAAGATTTTTGTGAACAGATGAAGTATACACCACACCTCAGATTCAACAACACAAAGTTTTGGTTATAAGCATTTTATATTTATTTCCAGGTATAAATTGCAAACCATATTTATTAATCTTAAAAGTCGGTTATTATATAGTAAAATGACTCTAAATGGTAGGAGTAGTATAATTTTGATAAGAAAAGATAAAAGGTAATATAAAAATTGTAAAGGACATGTAACATGAGATGCCAAAAAATAAGACACTGAATTTAAGGTGCACAAGTTGGTGCAAATAGAAATAAGTAAGTCATAAATTAGAATAAGATGGTCGTTGGTATTTGAGAAATCTATGGCTGCAACTGCAAGTGCAACTGCTAGGTGATATTTGTTTGTGGAAAATATTTTGCCACACTGCAGCCACGTCTACTCCTTTTATAAAATAAGCATACACAAAAACATCTTATTCCCAAATTCATTCTATGCCACACAATTTCTTCAACCATGCACTAAACTAAATTTACACGAAGCACTATGTATAGTTACTCCAAATTTTCCGACCACCCTCTTACGTGGACTTTCTATCCCTTTTTTATTCGTCTACATTTTTAATCTTATTTTCTTCACTTAATGACACGATATATTTGTTTTTTTTTTCTTTTGCTCTACTCAGTTTGTTGGCATCTTTTTCCTATCAAAATATCTTCGTTTTATTGTATTATTTGGCAAGCATTGTGTTAATTATGTATTTTTGTTTGATTCTACTTAAGAGCATCTACAATAATTGGCCTTCATTTCGAAAACCAAAATTAATCTCAAATTGGTTATTTCTTTTTTTTGTGATTTCGTGATTCATTCGAAATGCGATTTGCCAGTTTATGGGTAAATGTTTTTTATTTTAGCGGTGTCGTTAATTGGATAAAATTTGGTACATCTTTTAAAAAAAATAGTTTGACTTTATATTGTGTGTATAATGTGGAAGGGTGCACTTATTAAAATAAAAAAAATGAATAAAAAATTCTTAAATGGAATGAAATGACAAAATAAATAAAGAATTTGTAGACGAAAAAAATATTATAGTAATGTTTCTAAAAATAAAATGAAAAATAGAAGACTATGAAACATAATGAAATAGTGAAATAGCGTGCCATAAAATATTTTGGACTCAATATGGAAGCATTCACTATTATTATGTAGTGGGCTTAGTGGCCCATTATCAAAGTCAAAATACTTAGCCCATGTAACTTCGATTTCTACGTTTTTCTGTTCAATAAACCTATACACAACCATACTCTAAAATGGCCGATCCAAAACCCATAAACGAACACACCCTGAATTTAAAAACAAAGCTCGAATTTTTGACTAAATGTTAAAACGCACGAACGTCAAATGTATAAATTCAGACAAACTATTTATTCAACTTTACTTGAAAATGGGGGTATAGAATCTATAGATACCGTGAGTTTTGAGGGAATAAAAAGATAAAGGAATCGAGTAGGATTCGGTTTCCTTAATTTTTGTTACTGATATTTTATTAAACAAAAAAAGATAGGATGAGAATCACATGGAATTTAAAAAGCATGCTCAAGATACACTTGCATAAGTTTCTAAGAGGGATGTTCTCACATGAAATTTTTTTAAAAAAAGGACAAAAACAGATTAAAACTATAATACGAGGTACGCCACCAGCAGTGAGTGTCCTTACATTTTAAAGTAATCTTCTAGTTCGTCGTTGCTTACATTAGATGGAGAGGCAGAAGGCGAAACAGCAGCAGCAGCAGCAGTCCTTCGTGGTGTTGTTGATGATGGTGGGAGTCTTCTTGGGGAGAGGTTAGTGAGTTCCAGGGCCTGTAACCTCAACTCCATAGGGTAGTCAGCAATGCATCCGATTCTCGGGCCAGTCCCCGTAGACCATCTCGTAGAGAGTTGATGCCCTAATTGGTACGACTTCACAGCCTTCTTGGAGTTGATTCTTTGCAGTATGGCTGTGCGTGGCACGTCTGCTTTAGGACTTTGAAGACCACCAGAGAGACTCCTCTTGTACTCGTTACGAGTTTCCACCTTAGGAACTTCGGTTGTTGCTGAAGGCAGGTTGTCATTCCCTTCATTCGGAAGATCAGACGGGATGGACTCTGATATTGACAAAGAAGCTTCAGAATCAACCGTTTCTAAAGAGGACTGCC
Source organism: Leonotis leonurus (assembly GCA_026898415.1). NCBI lineage: Eukaryota > Viridiplantae > Streptophyta > Magnoliopsida > Lamiales > Lamiaceae > Leonotis > Leonotis leonurus. Next base: position 481,783 of record JAPKLX010000010.1, read on the forward strand.
CGTTTTCAGTAGTGTCGTAATCGTCAGTAGGCTTTTGTATCTGAGACGTAACAACATTCTTGTCAGAATACTAAAACCAGAACTAGAAAAGGAAGGATTACACTACACAATTAAATTTGAAGAAGCACATCTCCAAGTAACTAGTGTAAATTCCTATCATAAAATCCATATCCTATATCATAATTTTCTAGACTGTACCTCTACGTCATCCAGGTTTACGCCATTTTCCTTGAGAAATGATAAGAAGCCGTCGAGGATGTCATCAGTTGGCTTATAGTGTCCACTGTAAGCTGATATTCCCTGAAACAATAGGATGTAAAGGCATTAGGACAAAATTGTTGAGATGCGAAAAATGCTAATAGAATTTCAGAGAACACACTTATTCTGTCATAAATGAGGTTGCTGAGTCACTACCAACAAGCTGCTAGCATCAGAAGAATAATTGTACATTCACTGAACAATATAATTCGAGTTGCTCGGTGTCTTTGATTGGAGTGATCATAGGGAATATAGAAGGAGGACTTTGAAGAGTTCCTATTTCTATTATATTGTTTCTCACAAGTAACAGGGAATGAGGGAAGAGGAATAGGTGGAGTTTGCCAATACTCTCTGCGCCTGCCTTTATACAGTTAGATACAAAATTATCTATTTTTGAAACAGGATATGTAAATCTTTTAGAATGCAGGGGTTCTTTTCTTATTTCTATATTGCCATAAGGAACAATGGATTATCCACAAACCTCCCTCAAGAAAAATATTGACCTCTTGCTCTCCCACTTGTCCTCCGGGGTACTCACCTTAAGTTGCAAAAAACTGAATGCCAAATTGCCAACCACATTCAACTCGAAAATTTCATGCTAATTTAACCTTTAGCATTTACTAATGACAAGGTCATGTTTTTTTTAAGGCAATCTGCCAGACAGTACCTTAAGCACTCCATCCTCTACCGTGAGCCTTCCAGCAGCTAAAGTAGCCCCGCCAGCAAGAAAGCTGGAATGGTGGAACAGTCCTTTCTTTTTCTGAGGTAGATTACTAATGTCAGAAACCAGTGCTAATTGACAAGTTATAATGTATTCTATTTGGCCAGTCCTAATTGATAAATCATAAACCAGTGCTAATTGATAGAACTTACCTGCCCAATATAGAGTCCTTTAAAGGTGCTCATCACAAAAATCCATTTTGATCCAGATGAGCCTTGTTTTGTATTAAGTGGTTTTCCACTCAATTTATGCAAAATTTTCCCATTGACAACCACATATTCATAGTGTTCCCTTTCTATCTGATCAAAGAAACATGTAAAAAGACTATTAATACCTCGGTTACGAAGTATATTCAATAAAAGCACAGAAAAAACAGCTCAAGATACAAGTGCTACCAAAATTACGAATAAATGATGGAAACTTCGCACGTTTGCACCAGTAACTTTTCACCCAGATATTCATTAGAAATGTCTCATGAGTCATGAACACTTCAGACATTTGTTTTAAGAATTAACCACATGAGGTGCCTCTTGTCTTTCCTTTTTTTTTGAAATAAGTACTGCACTAACAAATGAAAAATTGATCACATACTGGTCCAAGATACTTGATGCATTGCTGACGAAGCTTTGATCTTGGACACTCTTTATGATCAAAGTGACTGCCATCTCCAAGGTCCAACCTATATAATTAATAAAACCCGAAGATTTAATATGTTTCTGACTGCACAGAATCAAAAGATAGAGAGGCACGTAAATAGCCAAAAATAAATATCCAAACAAATCTACTAAAATCTTAAATTTTTTTAATAATGATTAGTTTCTCTGAAAACACTTTTATTATGATGCTTTTATCATTATAATACACTTTTTATTCTCATAAAATATAACGTGGCCATAAGGTTTTAAAAGATCGTGTGGTTCCACACAGCCGACATGTTTGACTGCCTTGCATTAAGCACCACAGAAATTGAGAAGATAAAAAAGATTAAATTTAATGGTGAATAAGATAAAAATCATAGGAATCAAATCTCACCAGTAGAAGAAGGGTTGACCGGTGTTGGTTTTACACCATTCCTCATAATAGAGATGTAAGCTGTGCCCATAACGGTGCCTCGGATCAATCTAAGTCAGATACCAAACAATCAAATGTAAAGTTAGGGGCTAGAATTGCACAGTGAATCATAACAAACCAAGAGTAATAAAATAATTGCTGCACGTAAAAAATGAAAGATCAGTAAAAGAACGGATGCGATTTCTCACAGCTTCAATCCAGTGTTGAAAAGCCAACTTTTGAGCCTTGGCATCCTTGGATAGACCTTTGCCTACCTGTGCATATAAATTCAAGTATGATAATCGTAGTCACTCTCTTGCTGATTCTATCATTTTTAGATGTTCTTTTATTTCTTTATTCAATTATCCAGTATCTCGGAACAATTACTGGAATCAATTGCAGATAATCGATACGATCATATTTAATACATAATCTTATCAATTTGCTACCTTTGAAGCATTCAACCGCGCACGATTCCAGCGCGAGGCAGCTGTTTCCGGCTTCGCGAAGTCGAAAAATGATATCGTGCTGTGGTTTAATCGCGCAAAATCCAGTGCTTGCCACCTTCAATTATCGCCAAAAATAAAAGGAATCAAAATTACTGAGAAAAAAATCACTCAATTGAAAGTATCTGCATGAGCGGAAATCAGGGAAATGAAAAATCCATCATGCATAGTAAGTATAAAACGAAGATCAGCCACAGCACTCTCGACACGTCACTGATTCCAGCGCGAACAAAGGTAGAAAATATATTTGTTTTTAAAATAAAAAATAGAAATCAAACTATCAAATTACCACAATTCTTCTGCGACGACAGCGGAGTCGGCTAGCATGCGCCGAGTACGATACCCCCGATAAACCTTCTGAACTTTCATTGCCGCATTCAACGAGGATCTAGTCAGAGCAGTAGACTCCCCGAGTTCGCCACCATTGAAGGCCATTTTTGAACCATCCTCCGAGGAAGCGGACATCGCAGAATACGAATAAGCCGGAAAGTTTGAGCCGTGGTTGAGATCGAAGGCAGGGGAGAGCGCGTGAGCTTCGACCTCCATCGGAGAGTATGGATTCTAGAGAGAGAAAGTGAGATAGTGTGCGTTGGAACTTGGAAGAAAGGAGTTGGGTTTGAGCTGAGCAAATAAGCAGCAGGCAAAGGAAGGCAGTGGGTAGTAGAAAAAGGGGGAGGGTTTTGTACGTTAGTGAGCTTTCCCAGTAAACCCACCTGTCATTTTTATTATATATTTTTCTTTTATTTTATTATTACTCTACTATGCTACGCCTCACTCGCGCCACTACCAAAAACTGTCACCACTCGCGTGGAAAAGGTATGACGTAATTATACCTAAAATAAATTACGATAATATTCAAATTAACAAAAATCCGACAATTTATATTTTCCATTTTAATTTTATTTGCATGTATATTTCATAAAATAATTATGGAAATGATCGATCGTCAACTTCAGCAGAAAAAAGAAGATTATCTTCTAATACAGTAATACCTCAAGATTATGGCTATTGTTTTATAATATGAAGTTTTTAAACTGTATATATGATTTGTCTCTATTATGTCGATGATGTGTACTAATATTTTTTTTAATGAATAGAAAATCTATTAGGGCTTGAATTTTAGGTGCATAATATTTTCTTCTCGATTAGTATAATAATTTATTAAAAGTTTGAGATTTTAGGAACAGTTAATTCAATTATTGTTGTTATTTTCTTTAAAAATAACTTTGTTTTCTCGATTATCTTTTATTTCGAAATATACAATGACTGACTACTCAGTTTAATCAATGTTTTCAATATAACCAAACTAACTGACTTAAAAAAAAAAAAAAAAAAAAAAAAAAAAAAAAAACCAAACTAACTGACTTTTTTTAGATAAGTACAGAACTCTACTCGTCAATTATAATATGCTACGTGCTCATATTTAGCCACAAAAATGTGACAGAGCTTGTAGAAAATGAAGAAAAAAACAAAGAGAGAAAATTAGACAATGAGAGTGGTTGCAGTTTGTCTTTCGTCTTCTGTCACGTATGAAAAATCATATTTGAAACTATTAATTATTTTCCTGTATATTGGTGAGGTAATAGTTGAAATAAATTAAATTTTATTTCTTATAAGGATTATTATCACACCACGTTTTGGTTATCTAAAACGTGTTTGCTATATATAATTGGAAATTGATGAATTTATTGCGTCATGACATTCATCATCTCATCCGTACCGCACACCTTCTTGCTTACAGTTAATCATCTACATCTCTTAATTTCATCGATTACTAAATTTTCATTTTTGTTTCTTCCCATAATATAAATTGTAATAACATTAAATGTTTTAACTTAATGTGTTTCCCCGCAGCATGCATAACCCAATGAGTGTAGATAAACGATAATGAAAGCAGTGGAGGAGCCAGGAATTGAAACGTCGAATAAATTATGATTGAAACATTAATTAATAATTACTAATGAGGATTAGTGAAGTCTGAGTCTTGGTTGCATGAAAGTCAGTTCAAATATCTCTCTCGGTCCACCACGTGATTCTTTTTTCAGACATCTATTTTGGTGGCTCAATGAATTTGTAAATTTATATGAATAAATAAAACACTAATAAATGTATATTGATCAGAGTTATTGTACCTATTGCGACGACTTTTGTAATTTACCAGCTCATGATGAAATTTTGTTTGCAGAATTAAGTTACATATATATATATATATATATATATATATATACCTCTTTGCAATTTATTTATATACAACAAGCATCTCTCTTTCAAAATTAAGCAACTTAAATATAATGGGATGGATGATTAGTCCCTCAACTTTAATTTTGGTCTAATGTTACATTAATTCTTCTTAAATCAAAATATTATTAGCTGGAAGCCTGGAACAGCAACTTCATTTTAATTAGCAATCTTGATGGAGGAAACTTCCTGCCTGCATCCCTCGTTCAAATTTTCATAACTATGATTCATTCGTCCACACCTCCTAACAAATTCATTCTTGATTTATTCTTCTAAAGGAAAACCAAAAATGATCCATCCTTTTCTTTTCCTAACACACATTTTTGTCTCATCTGTGTTTTGGGTACAACAACCGTATTATTTAATGACCAACTATGCTGTTTTCGAACAGTCAATCGCCAATTGATTAGGACTATTAAACTAAAAGCTGTGTGATTCAACAATCAAGTAAAAGAAAATTGCAGCTGGTCATCATTGACTGAGAACGTCTATATGGTGAATTGGTGATCTCCAATAGTATGATTAAAGAGAATTTAGTACATCACCACTTTATCTAAAATATTTTGAGGTCAAGCCAAGTCACTTTTTAACAAGTTTCCTCTGGGATGGAAGAATCGAATTTGATTTTGGTTTATTGACTGACCACCAAAGTACTGTAATTGGATTTTGATAATAATGTTTTAGACTACCAAACGGTAAATATAGATTGATAGGTTGCACGAAAAGAAAAGAAAAAACACTACCCATGAATATCTCGTGGAGATGGCCCTGGTTTATGAATAGTCATCAGTCATGATTGAGAGAGAGAGAGAGGCTAAATCCTCTGAAATGTATGTGGGTTAAGACTCATTGACCCTACTGCCTACACGTGTCGTGTTTCAGCTAATCACATACAACTGTTAATGGAGAGAGAAAGAAATGACAAGGCACATACATAATTTATTTTCCTGTTAAATGCATATGATTAAGACTCATTGACCCCATTTGCCCTCCAAAACCATATAAAGGAGGACAAAAATAGATAGCAAGATTAAGATAGGTGCTCAAAAAATTATAGCAAGATAGCGACTGCATCAGAGGTGGGGGAGATTTTTTGTTTAATACAAGACCAGAAACAATCCTAATTCCTAAGGGTGATGAGAGTTAGTTGTAATGAATTAATGCTATGTTGTAGTACGATATTGTGGTTGAAAATAATAATGATACACTATTTTCGGATAGAAGAAAATAATGATGAATTGATACATGTTCGTTGATTCAGACTTAACAACCAAAGAATCGTCGTTCAACTTCACGCGCTTCATTCAGCAGTAGACATCGCATATGAAACTTGAAAGTGATGATCCATCACCCACTGCCACTTTGATAAAAGTCAAGCCCCAAAACAATGACAATTTTACAAAACCAAAACTGAAATGAATTTGAAGTAAACAAATACTCCAAGAAGAACAAAAATAAATGACCAGATTTCACAAGTATTATAAACAATATCTAAAATTGGTCTTAATTATCATATATACAAGCAGATTATATATTATTGTTCCTAACCAAAATACTCTAACACATGAACACTGAAGAAAGTGAAAATGGCAAGTCTACTGTTACAAATATTCATTAACACTAGTTACTTTTAATTTAGGATGAATTTATAGTAAATTATTAGAATATAGTTTAGCTTATCCAATTGCATATTAGAAGGGCCAAGAAAGAACTGAAAATAACAAAGAACATTCAAGTGAACAATAGAATATTTAAGAACATTCAAATAATATTCAAGATGAATGAGTGGAGGAAGATGGAATAGTTAGTTAGAGTTAGAAGCAATGTTCTTGTTGTATAAATAATACCGCTCTTTGTAATTCAATTCAATCAAATATATTTCTCTTTTATTTTCAGAGAAAACAAATATATTTCTCTTTTATTTTCTCTTGTTCTCAAATCTATGACTTATGAGCAAATCTAAACATAAATAAATACAGAATGTCTTACATGAAACTGAACTTTTTGCCACACAAAAACAAACAACAAATTGGAAACCTAAACATATCGACGAAAAACATATTTAATTTTTCAAATACCACACAAATTCCCTACATAGCTTAAGGTGAATTACATATACCATTATCGGAAACACATCGAATAATTGGTAAAACAAACCACAATCGAAAAGCAAAAGTCCAAAGGTTTTGGAATGCATGAAAGAAAACATGACTTCAAACTTTGCTTGCGAAGGCAACGACGCCCTCTACGGCTAGTTGATCCAAGTTGTCGACTGGCGGCTGCACCCTCGCGAGTTTAGCAATGGCGCTGTTTTCTTCCGGAGTGCCACTCTCCAGAAACACGCCAACCACCTTCCCGTCTTTTATCCAATATGTTCCAAACTTGTGTGTAGACGAAGTTGGGTTGCTGTCTCCGAATAGAACAGTCTCGCCTACATTGTCACCGTAAAACTGCCATGACAGGTCGAATGCACGAGAGTAGAAGTATGGGAGGTAGTCATATTCCTCAATTGATGTTCCTTGTTCACTTGCGAATATTGCCTGCCAAATGAGATCCCAATCAGTGAAATGCTTATTTTTGTGAGAGAGGGAGAGAATTCCAACTTCAGCTCTTAATTTCAAGAAAAAGTTGTACTGAATGGTAGAAAAACAACAGGTACCTTAACAGCATGTTCAGCAGATTTGCGTGCATGATCAACGTGTTCAACTCTCCTCAGCTCATTGAATAATTTCAAGGGGAATGTAGCAACATCACCCACCGCATATACATCAGGATTACTTGTCTTGAAGAATGCATCAGTCTGCAAGCAAATGGCCATGTTAAGCGTAAAAATTGTGACAATGGTGTCATCCTAAGACATAAAACACTACAGGATAATAGAGATTCCAGAGTGAATCTTCAAGATTTTACAGCTCGAATGTTAATGGTGATTTTTTTCCATTAACTGGTCTTCATACAACCAAAATTTTGCAAGGAAACTAGTTAAAAGAATGATGTAAGATGCATTCCATAAGCAAGTGATCATCATGCAAGCACCATAGAAAAAGGGGTCAGAATTTGAAGTGGAAAAAAAATCACTTAAGTCACAGACCTTGATTCCTCCCTTTTCTTCTTCAACCTGTCCCTTAACTAAGGTTGTGAGAGGCCTTCCACCGACACCAACAACAACGATATCTGCTTCTAGAACCCTACCATCCTTGAGCTTTACATCTACAACCTGAAAGAGGAACAATATGCATGTTACACTCTGATATTAGTTGAGACAAACGGTCGATAGAATATTTGGTTTGCTTGGGAATCCACCTCTCCATTTTCATTCTTCCCAAACCCAACAGCCACGGTGCCCTTAACAATATCAACTCCCTTATTTGTATAGTAGCTTTCATAGAAGGAAGCTATACCAGCAGTGAATAGTCTAGGCACTGAATGTTTAAGGAGAGTCAAAAATGGTGAAAGTCCACAGGGATGTCAATAATATGTAGCCTACATATACCAATGAAACAAATTTATGAAACGGAAACTATATGAAATCTGACTTACTGCACCAAGGTTCGGGGTAAACCATGCAAACATCAATGTTATTCATTCTCAGCGCAGCACTTAGCTCCAAACCTATGTATCCACCACCAACAATCAGAGCTTTCCCGTTTTTCTTTGTTTTGATTGCTTCAACAAGTTTATCAGCATCATCAATTTCTCTCAAATAAAAAATGTTTTTGGCATCAGCACCTTCTACGCCAAAGTCTGTCAACTTAATAACCTGACAACAGACAACAGTAATGCACACAATCAGAAACGACTCGCTGTTATATGAAAAGCAGATGAAGATGTAACTTAAACCGAAAAAATGATTCCCCAGAAATTGGTACTTAACAGTAGAGCCAGTTGCTACTATCAATATCTCATATTTAAAAGTTTCGCCAGCTGCACTTGTAAGTGTCTTTGTAGCAAGATCTGCTTTGACTATTTCTGTGCTGAGGATCAAAGATATTCCTGTAAATAATTGCAAACAAGGGTTCTCACAATTTGCTAATAATTACATGCAGAAGAATTCCACCCGATGAATGTGAAGATCAATGATTCAGAGAACATAGTACCTTTCTCAGCGTACCACTCGGGAAGGAGCCTCTCCCCTCCACTTCCAACACACACATGGAAACCTGGGAGTCTGGCAGTTCCTGAAGATTATACAATTCGCAATTATATCAGATTGTTGTCGGGCATATAAGACAAGCTTAGATGCAATGCATCAGTACCAATGTATGATAATGAAAATTGAGGGGCAATATAATTGTCCATGTTGATGAGATTTAAATATGGAAATGACCATGTATCATTAAAATCCATTTCTGAAACATGACAATGGCATGGAATTTGTGATTTTTTATGATGTGTGCATACATGTGCATGGACATCTTTGAGGTAATGTACACGTTCCCGGTATGTGTTTGGTCACGAGACTCACGACCGTGACAGTCTTCAAAATCTTAATATTATGGATCTGCTAATCAGCGAGTAAAATCTTATGGTGAAACGACTCACCCTCAGGGAACAGATATGCCTTGCTAAGTGCCGGACGTTCATAAGGAGCCACCTGCATCACAAGAACAGCAATTTAAACATGCATGAAGCAAATCAATATGTGAAAAGCAGAATACTATGGCATGCAAAAAATCCAACAAAGCGATACATTGAAGTTTAGGAAAGAAATAAAAATTTAAAATGTAGCCAATATGCCTACCTAGAAGTATTAAAAGTCCATACTTACACAAAAATTAAAGCCAGAAAATTAAAAAGAAAAAGGGAAAAGATAAGTTCTTCCAGTCCCACAATTATTTATGATGGCAATTGGTATATATTGAATTCTCTTCGTAATTCAGTTTCCCTGTTTGATCTCAGAAACTTACTACTATTACTAGGATAGCTATAATGGGTAAAGAGACTTTAAGTAGATGAAATAGAATAGAAGAAAGAGATGATGGATTGAGTATTTCAACTACTATTCTTCTCAATAAATGTCTAATGTGAGTATTATGATTGAAATGAAAAGCAACATCCATACAAATAGTCCTCCGCATGATTCAGTCTTCAATTTAGCTAAATTCAGTTAAGTTATCCACGACAGAGTTAGAGATTATCACAAAAATAAAAAGTGAATACTAGCATTAAGTATTGAATGAGAGGTTAGAATTGCTGATTAAGATGTCTATATTAGAAAAGAGCAGGAACAGTGAATTGAACCAACACATATGTGGTCCGCTTGACCATAAAGCTAATCAGTATAAGACAGCTTCTATTAATATTATCGTTGAAGCAAGAGAAAACTTGGTCATTAGCTTATTAGGGAACCTCAGTTAGGAGAAGTTTATCAACTATAGGATTGTTATCGGCAAACAGGTTTAGGTGCATACCCCCTCTTTGGAAATGATGGCCAGTTCACCGGGTTTGGCTCCCTGCTTGGCGAACTCCCGAGCAGCATACCCCTGCGACCACAGCCAAATTCATATCATACACAATACATCAACTCAGTTACAGCTATTTCTTGTCGACTTGGTTTTCTCATACTAGACAGTGTTTAATAATTTAAAACTATACAGCAAGAGGATTTTGAGAAGCTAGTGTAATCAGGCGATATCCACTTTTCAATCGTTTTTACTTCACAGTCGACCTTGAGTTCATATACACCCAAAACAAAACGATAGAAACAGAGAGGCTCCGATTGTGAATGAAGAACAGATCTAGCGAGCTCTTAACTTCATATCCAATAAAAGAACTAATAGAACTTGCAAAACTGCAATCCTGAAGGAAGCATATAACTAGATGCTCCGTACATCAATAGTTTCAAACTTCACAATCGAAAATCAGCAATAACTTCATTTCAGCATCATAAGAAGCAGGAGCTAATCGATCTCCGAAAAAAAATTGAACATACTGTGAATCAACTAAAATACATGTTCAAAAGTTACTTCATAAAGTAGTTGATCAAGTGATCTACGAAGGAGAAGTACTCACAGCTGCGACGCCACCACCGATTATCACGTACTTGAATGACTTCTCTGCCATTGAGAGGGCGATCGATGAACGATTACAATCTTTTATAGAAAATTCCGGCGGAGAGCGAAATCGGAGCTTTTTCCCGTATGAGTTTTGGTATTTGGATGCGAAATGTGGGAAGGTACACTAAGATGTATCGGATGTATAAATAAAGGCCGATTGCAATTGGTAATTAGTTCATGATTGAAACGTAATGTTGGTGAAGTCAATGCTGTTTGTACACGTGGCGGTACGTGAGCCGTAAGATCAGATGAAGTGCAGCGTAGACGAATTGGATTTTACCAAATATAAAAGGAGTAGAGAGTAGTGTTTGAATAGCTTGTCCCAAATGTCCAACCTTCTACATTTTGTGATTCGAGTATAGTAAAGCGCTTAAAAATATTAATTATGTGTGCCAAAAATAATTACTCCTTTTGCTCTAATATTTTCGACTTATTTTAATTAAAATTAGGATTAGTTTTTAATTAAAATAAGCTAATTATTAGTTAGTACTTAGTACAATCTCAAAATGGGACCGTAAATAATGGTGCTGTGTGTGAAGAGAATCTAATGACACTGTTGCAATGAAAATGCGCACTTGTGGGCCAGCTTTGGTGGAACATTAATTCAAACAAATAAGTATATCCATAAATAATTGGCTAATCTTAACTCGTAGGACATTGCTGACGTCATCATATATTGGTTGTTGCAAATACTTGACTTAATCGCTCCATATATACATAATAATAGTTGGACATTTTGAACTATGAATAATGAAATAAGATAACTTAAGAAGAAAATGTTACTATATTATCATTGTACTCCATATGCGTCCTTAAGAGTTAATCGTCTGCTTCATTCCAATAAATGGAGATAGAGAAATATTTCCAATAATCTAATCATGATTGCGACAGCCAACCCTGTATCAATATTCAACATGAACCAAATTAGTGAATCACGCGACAAAGCAACTGATATCCCAGAATATTGCAATTAATAGTTGAACGATTTAATGGTGAGTAGCTTGTGTTGCCACATCCAACTTTCAACCTTATAGTTTTACTAGTTCTAAATATTGAATTATTGTTTCTTTTCACACTTGAATATCATAATTGAAACAATTAGTATTTTAAAATATCAATTTAACTGAAACAAATATTTGCATCAAATTTCAATAACTGGATTTCTAATCAAATATTGAAACAAATTAAATTATCTAATTAGTTTAACAAACTACTCTATATATCAGTCTTTTCTCTTAATTAAAAATAGGAGACAAGAAAAAGAACAGAAACAATGAGAGAGCATAAATCCTTAATTGGATAATAATAGTCATCAGAATGTAAAGGCCCAAAGCCTTGTAACATATTTATAGATTGGGCCGCAAGCCCGGTAATAATCATGCAGGCCTGTTTGTTATTCTTTCCACACAAAAAAAAATGAAGCCATTTGACTATATTCGTATCATAATAATATTTGTATTATTATTATAAAAATTGATAATTTCATTCATTTATAACATAGGGAGAAGATTGATGTCCCATAAGTTATAGTAGTATTCAAAATGCAACAAGTGTTGGCATGTCCAAAGAACGAAATTTTGCACGAAAAAAATTTATTTGATCATATGTACTTTTGACAATTGACTCCAAATTTAGAAATATCAATAGAATTACATACCGATACTACCCATGAGACAATCATGCATGCATACTCTAATTTAAGATCACGCCTACATTTTTCAAAACAAAAGGAGCCAAAAGTATGACTTTATTTAGTATATATATAGACTTCCTTAAAAGGGGACCAATTGAGGATATGATGCGTGCCTAAAAGTTATTTTTGGACCCCTACAAATCATATACCCATGTTTATCCCACCTCTGCCTAAAAGTATAACATACTACTTTACATCAACTTCTATACGAAATGAAATGTTCACGAGAATCACTAATTCTGCAGTTTTTTTAAATATTAATAATCTTTAAGGATTGATTTAGGAAATTAATATAATTTGATATTTTGTTGGGGTTTTTGATTGTATGGTGGAAAGAATAGTAATAACTAATAATTGAAATTTATGGGTGTCCATGCTGAAAAGTATAGAATATTTATATATATATGGGCCATGAAAGAATTAGGTATATGTTAGGGTCGTGGTACCCATTATTCACTTGCGGTGGCTTCACATGATGATGAAATAATTTTATTTCATGAAAATTATCTAACTCTTGCTATAATGTCATTTTTTAAATACTACTAATTCGAGATTTGGTATCTTCTTGATACTTGTTACTTACTTAACAACAATTATGAACGTAAACATGTTGTCGTTGGGAGTGAAAAGTATATACGATAATATATTTCAATTTTTGATTATGGTACTTGAGTTTGATGCTATTTCTTCAAACATGTCATAGATACACAATGAATAACGCTTGATTAAAGCTGTAAAATGGACCATACATCTGAGGTAGCAATGATTATATCATCTCTGTAGTTTATTGTTTATTTTGACCACACAAACATTAACTCGTATTTACGCACCAAGTCATGCGTTCCATTCAAATACTACTACTTAATGTAATGATCTGGAATCTTATAATTTATTAAATCAATATTAAATTCCTTTTATTTCCCCCTTCTGGAAAGATCAAATCAAATGCGTGATTTTACGTTACGTCAATAAAGTAGCATTGTTACTATTCATGCATTATTATTATCTTCTTTAGTCCTTTATTGACAAATCCCGATCTCATAAATACTTCAAACTTTGCAATGAAAACGACGTAGTAAAGTAAAGTAAAGGAAAGCAGAAACGCTCCATATTTACTTACTCCACTTTTGCATTCAATTCCAAATGGATTTTGAATGTAACCGTCATTTAATTACGCTAACAACTAAATATTCCCTTAATATTACATTTACCATCATCAACCAAATCAAGACTTGCCCAAACAATATTAATTCTGCATATTAATTTATTTTTCGATTTAATTATTATTGATTAGATGTAATGAAATCCGAATCCAAAGACGTTCAAGTGGGTCCCCCATGGGGACAGTTGCTGTATTAAGAAGCACTGAAAGAGAGAGAGAATAGCGCAAACCATAGTTTTGAGAGAGAGAGAGATTCGTGTGAGGCACTGGAGTTTTTGCCATCTTTCTCCTACCATCCTTGTCCACTGATTGGCATCTCCTGAGAGTGAGAAACGCCACCGCTTTCTTTAGGGTTTTCTTTTTTCCTTTTGAAAAAAGAAACAGCAGAAATAAGTGAAGTAGAGCGAGAAACGAAGTTATTGAACAGATAAATGGGATTATTACGTCTTTATTTTACTGGTGGGGAGTAGATCTCTGGTTGCTTCAGGTACTACATTCTTATCGCTGATCTATTCGTTTGGCTTACATTACGATTTTCTGCTCTAGCTGAGCTTATGTGAGTTTCCTCTGCCTCTGGATATTGCACTTCACTTAATGATGTACCTTTTTGAATAATCTCTGGGTAGTGTGAGTTTTATCTCTTTTTTCTTTCCCCCTTTTGTGTCATTAGGTCTGCACTTTGTCATCCCTATCCAGTATGTTGTTCGTATTACGCTGTAATGACTTGCGATTTACCTATTATGTATTTATCTGGTTATCATTTAAATTACTGATTATCGATGCAAACCCTTGATGAAGATTCTGGAGAATAAGTCAGGGAAAAGGTGCTGGGGAAGCTGAGTTTTTGCAGAAGTTGCAGCCTTTATGCCATAGTACAATGACCTGGAATGAGCCGTTGTAATTCTATAGGGCTAGCACTGTTCAGTGGTGGTTTTAGATTGGTGTAGTTCATCACATTGCTAGACGTTGAGATGGGTTCTTCCCGTGCTGATTGTGAAATAGTTGAGGCGAAGAACGAGTTTAGTACAGCCAAAAAGCCACAGGCACTTTGTCAAGAAAGAGCACAGGGCAGAGAGCAGAGGCATCCTATCATGAAAAAGGGCTATAGCGGATACCTGGCGGTGGAGGATGATATCAATAAGCTGTTTGAATCAGTCAGTGTGAGAACATCCAAAAGTTTAGATCTTTCAGACTCCTGGAGAAATGCTTCAAAGAGGCCAATGAGGTCTCCTGGTTCTCACTCCCCGGGAATTGGATTTTCAGAACCAGTTTCTCTGAAGCAGGCGCTGAGGGGTCTTTGCATTTCTCAGGCAGCAGAGATGGCTGCAATGAAACGAATGTCAATGACATCTGCTTCTCCTCGAATTTCAGAAGCTGGAAGGAACATAAACTCGTCCAGGTTTTCAGAGGCTGGTGGATCTGGCTGCTCTCCAGCTCAAATTCGAGAAAGCAGGAGGGAAGTTCACTCTAAGTCGGAAGAAAGTACCTCATATTCTTCTGGGAGTTTCACTCGTCGCTACCAGGATTTCTTTAAGAAGTCAGCTGCGCAAAGTTCCTGTTCTTCTCCTAGCTATAGCATTAAACAAGATATAAGGAGTATATTAAGCATATCTAGTGAACCGGATGATCAAGTAGCTGATTTTGATGGATATGGTGTTGAAAATTACGTCATAGATGGAGAAAATGACGAATGTAGTGCCAGTAAGCCACATCAGAATCTTGAAGTTTCTGAGACTTCTTCCCCAAATCAGAGTGCTCATTCTCCCTCTTCTTCCCAAGTTCTTGGTACCTCAGAACGTTTGGATTTAGAGTTCTCTCCTGCTTGTAATGATATTGTGCAAGCTCTAGAAGCTGATAGACAGGTGAAGGAAATTGCACATTCACTTGAAGAAAATCATGATTTGTTGTCTACTCTGCCTCATCGTAATTCTCATGATGATGACAACATGGTAGCAAGTGGCCCAGTTAAGGATTCTGCTACATCCTTGGACGTAGCAAAAAAGGCAGGTTCTAGGCTGAGACGGAAATCTAAGTTACAGACCGTACCTTTATCAACTGCAGCAAAAAGCAATAGAGAGGCTAGATTCGCCAAAGTCACCACTCGTACTGTCAAAACAGGTGTCAGGAACAAGAATCTCATCATAAAGAGATCAAAGAAGGTTGTGGCATCAGTTGATGATAATTCTGAATTATCTGCTGGCTTGGATTATGGTTCAGGACAATTAATATGCCAGAGCTGTCAATGTGCTTTGAAGAATACAAATGTGGATTCTAGTGGCAATCATCTGACAACTACTAGTATTGAAGGCTCTGCAGGTGGTGGGAACTCTGTGGCGAGCAAATCAGATTCGATTCAAAGGGTTAACCATGTTAATAAAACAGACATGAACATGAGACCAGTTGAGAAAGGGGTTATCTCCCAGAGCTCAAGCAGCATTTGTAATTTCAGTAGTAGTACCACTAGCCCTAGTGAAGAGAGCAGTCTAAGTGGGTCATCTTACGGAAGCAGACCACACATGTCGAAGGATGTAAGGTGGGGAGCAATTAACCGTGTAAGGAAACACTATGGTTCCCTAGGGCTGAGTCACTTTAATTTGCTGAAAAAACTGGGATCTGGAGATATAGGCACTGTTTATCTTGCTGAGCTGATAGGAACAAATTGCCCATTTGCCATAAAAGTTATGGATAACGAGTTTTTGGCAAGAAGGAAGAAGATGCCCAGGGCTCAGACAGAAAGAGAAATTCTGATATTGCTGGATCATCCTTTTCTTCCTACACTTTATACGCAGTTTACCTCTGACAATTTATCATGCTTGGTCATGGAATATTGTCCTGGTGGCGATTTACATGTTCTCCGACAGAAGCAACCTGGCCGATGTTTCCCTGAGTGGGAAGCAAGGTATATAATTTATGAACCTTCAAAATTCTCAATCTTATGCTCTCTGTTGTGCGATAAACTATATGACCTGGTCGTGTTTTGTGGTTCTTTATTCATAAATTAAATTGATATGAGATGCCCTGAATTGTATGCTCTCCTTGTGTCTCTGTCCCACCAAAGTAGTCTCATTTAGTTTCCCAACGGTTGTGCTTCATGGAAAGTATGAGACTATTTTAATGGGATGGAGGGTGTATATGTTATGTTCTTTTTAAGCAAGTCTTCATGTATCTGTATATATATTAATATGAATGTTCTAAATCGGATGCTGTGCGTCGCATTCATTTGTATATGGACCAATACGGAAGGATGGTGAAGCCTGATATCTTAATCAACATAATTGAATTGAAGGCACTTGCAGAACATAATATACAATGAGCTTCTCACTAAAAAGATGAATTCATTGTTGGCTAAGTATTATTATCCCATGTATCATTCACTTCTATCATTTTGTTCTTGCAGATTCTATGTTGCTGAGGTTCTTCTTTCTCTAGAATATCTACACATGCTTGGCATCGTGTACAGAGATCTCAAACCGGAAAATATTCTTGTCCGCGAAGATGGTCACATCATGCTGACAGATTTTGACCTGTCACTTAGATGTTCTGCCAACCCAATGCTCGTTAAATCTTCTTCGCTGGGGATGGAGCCGCCTCGGGTTTCCGGTCCTTGTGCAGGATCTAACTGCATAGATCCTTTCTGTAGCGGGCCTTCATGTCAAGTCTCGTGCTTCAGTCCTAGACTCTTCCCCGCTAATGCTAGATCGAGGAAGCTGAAAGCTGATGCTGCAGCCCATGCTAGGTCATTACCTCAGCTCGTGGTCGAGCCAACAGAGGCAAGATCCAACTCCTTTGTCGGCACACACGAGTATCT
The DNA here is from genome assembly GCA_026898415.1 of Leonotis leonurus. Classification (NCBI taxonomy): domain Eukaryota; kingdom Viridiplantae; phylum Streptophyta; class Magnoliopsida; order Lamiales; family Lamiaceae; genus Leonotis; species Leonotis leonurus. The sequence continues at coordinate 499,275 of JAPKLX010000010.1, forward strand.
GGCTCCAGAGATCATCAGAGGGGAAAGCCATGGCAGTGCTGTTGATTGGTGGACATTTGGTGTTCTTCTGTACGAGCTTCTTTACGGTAAGACTCCGTTCAAAGGTGCTGGAAACGAAGAGACGCTGGCTAACGTGGTTCGACAGCCTCTGAGATTTCCCGATACCCCTATTATCAGTTTTCAGGTGAGGGATCTCATCCGAGGCCTTCTGGTGAAGGAACCGGAGCATAGATTGGGTACAGAAACGGGAGCCGCTGAGATCAAGAGGCACCCGTTTTTCGGGGGCATGAACTGGGCGCTTATTCGCTGCGCCATACCACCCCAAATTCCGGAGCTGCACGATGTTGGGAATCCGATGATGGCCTCCTCTCATGAAAAGGGAACCAGGATTATGAAATATAGTGCTGATGAAGAACATCTAGAATTTGAGTTGTTCTAGTAAAAGAACACGCTCGTTTATGCTGAGAAAAAGCCTATTCTTGTGAGTTGGTAGCAGAGGCAATTTTTTCATACTTTCAACTTCTTTTTAATGTTGTAACCTTGTTGATTATTTTTTCTACGAAGGGAAGCCCTTTGTTGTCTAAAAAAGTTGTCATTTCATACAAAGAAAGATCCCTTAAGGCAATATATTGCCAAAGGTTAGCTTTTGTCAATGCTTCAGTTTGTTTTCTGAACAGGAGAATCTATGTTTCTTTCTATTCCCCTATGTTAAATAAATCCTCAATTATATGCTATTTTTCATTGTTACTGCCTTCTTTGCTTCTCTAATTTTTTGCAGTTAAAATTTTACTAATTTTTAGATATAAAAAATATGATAGGATTATTAATCGTGAGCTGTTCTAATTCTTGGAAACCAATCTTGCATTCCAGCTCAATTTTACACCAATAAAAACATAAACTTGACTGTGATAGCAATGGTGACTCATGGCAGAATACAGTGGGTTTTAAGTGTTAAAACAAGACCACGCAATCTTCATTTCATATCATCTGAATTCGATATCTTCCATGGCTACAACAAAACCAAGAGTAGTATGTTGCGTGGGCGACATCCATGGCTACATATCTAAGCTGCAAAATCTATGGTCCAACCTCGAAAACACACTACCACCATCTGATTTCCAATCAGCCTTAATCATTTTCCTGGGCGATTACTGCGACAGAGGGCCTAAGACTAAGGAGGTAATCGATTTCTTAATTTCGCTGCCCTCGAGGTACCCTAACCAACGCCATGTGTTCCTCTGCGGCAACCATGATCTCGCATTTGCTGCATTCTTGGGGCTTCTTCCGAGTCCTACCGACGGCTCAGTTTTGTCGGACACGTGGAAGGAGTACGCCATGAACGAGGAGAGAGAAGGGTGGTATAAGGGAGAAGGGTACGAGAATATGCATTTACAGGGGAGGAGGTGGTCGGGTAGGATGAGTGGGTTCAATCGCGCCAAGAATACCGAGTATAAGGGATCCATTTACGATGCCGCACCTACCTTTCAGTCCTATGGGGTTCCCCATGGATCTGCAGGTATGATTTTGAACAATTATGATTCTGTGTTCTTTATCTGTCTGTGTGTGTGGGTGTGGGTGAAATGCCTCATTTGTTGTGTGTGATCTGCGTTGCTTACCTGGGTTGCACTGATTCTGTTTCTAAGGAACTAATTATGAGCATAGTGTTTGATTCTTTAATCCAAGTTGATTCTTTTAACTGTGCTTTAGCTTTACTGTAGAAGATTCTCAGTACTTACTGTGTGTTGAGCATCTTTTCCCAGGGTTTGATTCTCAGGTTGGATTATGACTTGCGCTTTTCCAGTATCTTTTCTCGCTTTGGGCCTTCTTTTCTCCTATGACTTGACAAGTTTTGATGTGGTTTTGTTTGTGCACATCCAATGATGACTAATAAAATCAATTGGACTACAGTTTCATTTCTTCTATTCTCTGTCGCTTGTTAAAATTGAAAAGGAAACTATTGGTATTCTTAACTGGAGATGGATTAGCTCCCAAATAGCTTGAGGAAAAAAATTTAGGCAGTTTCATTTATAGGTACTCTACTTCTTTTCTTTTGCTTTTACAATTGGAATTAGTATTGCATTGTAGCTAGCTTGTTTCATTGCCTTTGGCAATGCTCTTGTTATTTAGATTGAGTAAATAAAGTAATCTTGTAGAGTTAGCCTCTGTTTAGATGGATTGAGTTAGAAATAGTTTGTGATTCCCCTTTTCACAGAGCTTCCACTTTAAGACGACGTAGTCTCATATTATGATGTGTTGCAAGTGCACAGATTTGAGGAGGGCAGTTCCAGATGAGCACAAGAAATTTCTTGCTGATTTGGTTTGGGTCCATGAAGAGGTAAACCTAGAGATGTTCTGCAAGGAACTAGTGGTATACTTTTCATACAAGTTCTGCATGAAGAGAGTAGAAGCTAACAACTAACTTGGCCTATTGAATCTGCAAGGACAATGTGAGTATAGAGACACAAGAAGGATTACAGAACTGTAAACTGATAGCTGTTCATGCCGGTTTGGAGAAAGGTAAAGGGGTCGAAGAGCAACTAAATTATTTGAAAGCCAAGGATACGAGGATTTCTAAGGTCGAACCTCTTAGTGGAAGAAAGAATGTGTGGGACATACCGGAGGTGACTGTTTATTCTCACCTCTTATTTGAAGGATACCAAGATATGTGATACATCTCTTGATCTTGTTTTGCTTTACTTTCTTGTAGGAATTGAGTAAAACTCCAACCATTGTGGTGAGTGGTCACCACGCAAAGGTCCACGTTGAAGAGTTAAGGTTGATAATTGATCAAGGAGGTGGCATGGAGGGTAACCCAGTTGCTGCTATTGTGCTCCCATCGAAGAAGCTCGTGCTGGACACCGAACAATTAGCAAAATAATATCGTCTTCGATCACCTTCGTGAGAAAAAACGTCTGCCAATGATCGTCTTCGATCACCTTCATAAGTAATGAACCATCTAGTTTGAAATCCAAAACTACTACATCAGAACTAATGAACCACAAGAATAGACATTTAACCACTGCATTAAATGCACTATTGAAGAAAGCTTGCGACTAAATTCTGTGCTAAAACCATTATCACCCAATTAATGAATGGAATCTGCTTGCGTTGCTGCTTGTAATTGAGAAACCTCAAGTTGAAGGAGATTTCTATGGGATTTCTCATCGCCTACAACAAACATATACATATTAGAGGGCAGGGGCAGATCTGCGCAATAGAGGGCAGGGGGAGATCAGACATTGTGAACCATAAGAACAGAGGTAATGAACCATCTAGCTTGATGTCATGAACCATTACATCAGACATAGTGAACTATCAATACAGAGGTAATGAACCATCTAGCTTGATGACATGAACCATTACATCAGACATAATGAACCATCATCACATAAGTAATGAACCATCTAGTTTGAAATCCAAAACCACTACATCAGAACTAATGAACCACAAGAATAGACATTTAACTAGGGCTGTCAAAATTTACCGAAAAAATGGTATACCGTACTTACCGTACCGAAAAATACTGTAAAATACCGAATATAAGGTATACTGAAATTTTTGATAAGGTATCATACCGTACCGAACTTTTAGGTAAGGTAAATGTATAATTTTTTCAAATACCGAGGTATACCGTCATATACCGTACCGCGGTATATACCGAAAAAATTGGTATATACCGTTATTAAGGTATATATCGATATATATATATATACACACACACACACATATTTATAATATTACATGTACATATATATTCAATTTGAATTATAAGAAAATTGTTTATTCATAAATTATGAATTATAATTAATAAATATGAATGACAAACTACAAAAACATGTGAATTTATTGATAATTAAGAAGATTGAACAATAACTTATATACTACTTATTACCTTAAATGTTTTTTATACGTTAGACCTTGTTTAAGGTGATTTTCATTATAAATAAATTCTGGTATATTGCAAAAAAAGGTATATCAAATTAAGGTAAGGTATACCGAAAGTAAATAAGTTTTGGTATACCGTGTAAGAAAGGTGTACCGAAGTAAGGTAAAGTATACCGAAAATAAGGTAAGGTATAGGTATGTAAAAATGTCATACCGAAAGTAAGGTATATCAAACTAAGGTATACCGAAAAGTATGGTAAGGTAACGGTATGAAATTTTCCATACCGAAGGTAAAGGTAAGGTATAAGGTATGACAATTTTAGTAAGGTATACCGTACCGCGACACCCCTACATTTAACCACTGCATTAAATGCACCATTGAAGAAAGCTTGCGACTAAATTCTGTGCTAAAACCATTATCACCCAATTAATGAATGGAATATGCTTGCGTTGCTGCTTGTAATTGAGAAACCTCAAGTTGAAGGAGATTTCTATGGGATTTCTCATTGCCTACAACAAACATATACATATTAGAGGGCAGGGGCAGATCTGCGCAATAGAGGGCAGGAGCAGATTTGCGCCGCCTCGCTGGCTAGCGGCAGCGTCGGAGGATGAGGCGCGGCGCCGCAGCGGCGAAGGCAGCAATCATGGCGTGTTGAAGAGGAGCAGATCTATCACGGTGTGGGCGGCAGCTTGAAGAGGGCAGATCTGTCGCAGCGTGGGCGGCGACGAGGCTGCGGTGGCCGGATAGCATGTCCAGCGGCGGCGGACTGGAGGGAAAGAGAAGGCGGCAGTGAATGAGATACCGAGAGAGGGCAGGTTCGAGAGAGAGGGTGCGGCTGAGTGAGAGAGAGAGATGGTTTTTTTGTCCATTCACTTGTAATTTGTGGCTCTACAATAATAAGTTTTTTTGATGGTTTTTTTTGCCCAATATTTGGTCATAATGAACCGGCCCGTCTTTTTCCCATATTTATTTGTTGTATAAATGATAAATTATTTAATTTTAAATTAATTTAAGAATTTTATCATCCAAAGTAGTAAGCTTGACTCGTTATAAGGTGTCATATGTAACAAATTTATAAGAATAACCGCACTATGTTAACTCGCTCTATTTCTACCTCCCAAATATCGCAGAAAATCAATTACCAAAATCAAGAAATGTTAAAGCTTTCTTATCTAAGTCGTTTGCAATTTGACACGAGTAACAAAAAGGGAAAATTGACAGTACACAACACAAGCTCAATTATCACTCTCTGAACCTTCGTCAGAACTTGAACCCTCCTTTGCATCATCATGTACTGAGCCATTGGCCACAGCTTCTTTAGCATCATTCCCCCTCAAATCTTCATCGTCTTCGCTGTACTCACTCTCATAATCATCATCATAATCGTCTTCTCCTTCCTCATCTTCGTCTTCAGCTCCATCCTCTAAAGAGGGCACTTCATCCGTAGAAACAACATTCCGTGTTCCAGCACGGCTTCGTTTCAGTACCTTCAGCTTAACATTGGACTTTGCATCACAACCGATCCAAGCATCGCACAAGCAGTAGGAGGTGAGGTTGTAGTTTCCCTCGGAAGGGGCTTGGAACTTGCCCATCACCAGTCTTGAACCGGATTTCACTTTGTCTATTGCTTCTTTTACAGCTACATTAATCTCCTTCGCACTAGCACCGGACCCCTCCTTCAACTCTTGAATTGCTTTAGATGCAGCGATTATTGCAGTAGCTTCATCCATGAAATTAACCTTTTGTGACATCCAGACATCGTTTGAAGAGGCATCTGCAAGCAGTAACCAGAAATTCTCCTCTTTTTCGTAGGGGAAGTAGGGAGCATGCGGAAAGGCACGAATCGAGCTGTTCCATCGGCGAAGAGTAATCCAAGCTTGCATGGTCACAATATCACCCTCCTGTATTCCCTCCTCGCCTTCTGTCTCGCATGTTAAATCAATCGAAATGGAAGGCATCATCTCAAGAACTATCTCCACATCTTGGGCTTCAGCAGCAGAAAAACCAGCAACCTGGGTCAACAGCTCTATACGCTCTTCTGCTTTCATTTCATGAAGATCTTGGAATGAGCGAACTCTCTAAACAGACAAAAGGGCTCCAGAATTCAATACAGGTAAAATATATCATACACGAGAACAGTAAGGGATTGGAGAGAGAGAGAGACTTTTCTGGCAATCTTTTTCACCACTGATTCAGTAAAATGTGGCAGCTGGAGAAACGGACCATAACCTTCGCTTGAACCCCCAGTTGCTTTTCTTGCACTGAGGGGGACAGCCTGCACAAGTAAGAAATAATTAGCTTTTTAATTGAAAAAAGAAAGTAAAGGAGCCAATGTGGTACATAATTGCTGAAGAGACACAAAGCATGTCATTCGTGTTCCTTCAAAAGGTTGAAGCATAGTTAATTAACTTAATGCGTCTAAGGACTTTGCAGGATTAGGTTGTTAGCGTCGAATGAAGAAAAATATTTATTCTCTTGCTTTATTAGCTGTTATGTCACACAAAATACAACAGACTATCAACATTGCTTGTGTCCTGAAGGCATAAACAATATTCTATTTCCATTCAGTGGCTCATATAACAGCTTGCAGAACAGCTATTATCACTTAAATAATATGGTTCCTTCACTTCTTATTACTAGAAAAATACTATATTGGAATTCTGAATGGACCTGGATTATACTCTGGGATAGCTCAATTACGCCAATTGCAGGTCTCAGCCATCCATGTCCTTGCTGAGTACGTGGTATAATCGCCATCTGCATTGGAAGATCATTTATTTGTGATTATGATCATCTTTACCTATAGAAGGATATAGAATATGATTTAAGGAATTGCCTCAAAATAACTGAGTAAGTTGAGATACTCCGATAAAACAACATAAGAAGGACAATCAAAACTGGTACAGAGTCATTCTTCAACCAAAGGTGGGGACAATGAGTACATTCAAGAAACTGGTTCAAGCAGTGATAATACTAATATAATAACACAGCAGCTAAAGATTGATGGAAATCTACCAGTTTCCAACCATAAAAATTTTACTTGCGCAAAGTAGCAAAAAGAAATGAGGGTCTTTCAGGAAGCCTTATGGATAATTGGACTCAAAAGTATCATGTAAACTCAATATGAATTAAGAATACTCCCTTCATCAAATACACAAAAAACCAAAATAAATGCAACACCAAAGGCAAATATAGTCTACTATTAATACCTTCATTAGTTCTTCAAGAAGACGAGGTGCAAGGGCAAGCATTTTCTTAAAATCTCGCTGTAAATAAGGAGATAATGCTGCGGTTTCACGGGTCAGGTGTGCTTGAATCAATAACTCAGACTGAGAATTAAAAAACACACACTTTAGAATGGTAATGTATATCAAGGTGCTTAAAATCTCAAACTCGACAGATTAATCATTACCTTTACTAAAGCAGGATGCTGCTTCCAAAATTTTGCTTGTTCTTGTTTGATATTTCTAAGGTCAAGATTGAGCTCACTCCTGACCAACACGAACAATTTCTGAAGTGATTCTTCATCAGTTCGACGAACTGGGATTTCCATGTATTCAGCAGCCCTAATAAAAACTTCCATCACCTTGCTGCACAATGAAAAAAATTAGATACGAGCTAATTGAATCCAAATCACAAAAAAAAAATACATCTAACAAGAAGATCTGCCCAACACACCTATCAAGTTTCAACTACGTGATAAAGTCATGAAGATAACAAAGTAGAAACTCGGTGATAATATATGAAGAAAATTATTGTATTGGAGAGTGAACACGTGTTTATAAAGTAACAAGTATGTAAGAAAGCATAGGCAGATATAATAAGACTACAAGATTGAGCTCGTGCTTTTCTAATCAAGAAATAAGTTAAAAGAAAATAAATTACTGGAAGCATATAGGGATAAAAATGTAATTCTAAAATGCTTACCACTCCACAAAATGGTACAACATTAAGTTAATGTGGCAAACAGTCAGATACAACCGAAGAAGTAAGAAACCATGACATATCAACAACTTTGTCAAATGCAGTGTACTAAGTGCAGCAAACGGTTCTATACCTTGGAGCTAATGAAGGCTTCATAAAATGGTAATAAGCATACATCGTATGATGCATGACATAATTCCCCGTATATTTTGATGACCTTGATAAGTATATAACAGCTATTGTTAGGGGCAAAATGATACACACTCCAACAATTCCAAGTAGCAAAATTCCACCAGATGCTCCATCAATGTTCAGAAGGAACTGGGGAAGCGCGATTCCCATTTGAAGGCCCTACAGATCGGGAAAACATAGGTCTGATTTGTAATGTAGGACTTACAAAAAAAGTGATGATGCCAAATAAATGTTCTCCTCATATACAATTACCTGCCTGCCATCAGGATGACCATATTTCTCAAAGTTCTCCCGCGATATAGGATCAGTTAGGGCCTGATAAGCCTTCGAGATATAATCGATAAAGTACTTGTTAGCCTCTGCACAAGAAGGTTTAGAAATCATTAAGCAACAACAGTAAAGCACTGCCAGTTTCTATCTCGGTTCATAGTAAACTGTAATTGTGCATTGCAGTCATTAAACACCTTCAACCTGGGTCTGGATTTTTATCAGGATGGTATAAAATGGAAAGTTTCCTATATGCCTTCTTTATTTCTGAATCTGAGACTCCAGGTTCTAATCCAAGTATGCTGAATGGTTCAAATATTTGGACCTGTAATTAAGATGTTCATTAGATTCAGAATAGATATGGTAAACAATCAGATAACATAAAAAAAATCATAAAATGTAGTTAACGAGCTGATTGATTTCTTATACATCTTTGAACTCCCTCTTCAAAGTTCAAACATAATCAAGCAATATGCTCACTATCAAGAACAGATCTTTCAGTCCATGCGCTCACTAATAATCACTTCTTGATGGGGTAGAACATAAAGAGACAGAAAGTACCTCAGTGTTCAGATGTTTGATGTAGATAATCAAAACCACAACCACCACCCAGAGCAACAAAACTGTCAGGTTGCTATAAGTGGAAAAGTTTGAAATCTGAAATATAACAAAAACCAGACAGACTTGAGGATATCCAGAAAACCACAATATATACATAAAAAGAAACGCAAGATCAGCTAACACCAATAGTGTCTTCTTCAACATTCAAGGAGGTGCCCATTCAGATTGAGTACTTACACGTTTGAATATGGACTTTCGGTACTTCCCGGAGCGGAAGCAAGCTGAACAATGGCAATTAACATTCTGGCTCTTTTTTCTGAATGTGAGGTATAAATTGACAAAAGTATAGGGCACTAGAGGCAGTGAAATCATTGTCAACACAAAAATGGGGAACAACGCACTGTTCTCTTCAGACGCAGCCATTCTTAACTTCTAGCTTCTCGCACTGCAATTCTTCAATTCAATACAAACTTCAATTAGCTTCTGTTTAACAGAAACCAACATCAAGTAACAAATCATTCAAATAGCTAGACAGATGCAGAACCAAATATTAATTTCCTAGACCGACAAAATTTTTGCAAATCACATACTAGAAGATGGACCACCAGTCTAAGTACGGATGCATGAAGTGTTCAGCAAAATCAAATCAAAAGACTAAAAAAGTACAAATTAACATATAAATGGACGCGGAATTAGCAGATCAAATACAGAAGGTAAACTTCGATGACAAACTATAAATTATCGACTCATTTAGTAAATACCTGGCCGGAAAATTACCGGGATTCCACCGGAAAGCAGGCGAGCTGAGCTTCCGCAGATGTAATCCGAAGCTGTGGAAGCAGAATTCGCGCTGTACAAACAGCCCTAGATATTTTGATGAGCTTTGGAAGATGATGAAACTGATGAAGAAATGGTGCGTCACCTGGATTTGCCCGTACACGTTATTGTCAAGTTTCAACGTTTGAGAAGAGGATTGGACTCGAAGCAAATCAAGCACGTGGCCCGTCTTTCATTTCAGTTGTTCATTTCGGCCCGTTAGGCAGCACCTCGTTGTCTGGGCTAATCTATATATTGGGCCCGAATAGAAATTGGGCCTTAATGGTACATCCGTAATGAATATGCATCATCATTATTTTTTTTCAAAAAAAAAAAAGAATTTATTTTAAAGAAAACTGCTTGATTTTGTAATTGTCAAGAAAAAAGAAAACAAGAACTCGTAGACCTTGTTATATTCATACTGGTATTCAATATTATATATATGTAAATAGTATTATCTCATATTAATTTCTTCAAATTCAGTCTGTTGTCAATTCATATAAATATAGTAATAACTTATTTGATTAGGTCGAAATTAAAGAGAGGAGAGTAAGAAAAAAAATCTGCGAAGAAGGAAAGCGATAAAAGAATGGAAGAAAGAAGATCAAAAAATGGAGGACCACTCAATTAGTTAGCTAGTTTAACATAGTTTCTATATTGGCAAGGCCCACGTGAGCTGAGCTGAGCAGAGGCCCATTTCCAACAAAGACGACGAAGAGATATTCGTCAAATACTCGTAATAATTTACCACCGCACACACACACCCCTCCCGAATTGGCGAAGCATTGCACTTGCAGCAGCATTTTGTGTAGACCCCACACCCAATCTCGCCATGCAGTCATCCATCACACGTAGCTTCTCCTCTTTGGTCTAGCTCTTAAACTCAGTCATTATTAATAGTAATACTCGCTCCACATTCCACAACTATTTCACGGATTTCACGCCCTCCTTGAATTCGGTGCAGATCTAAGCTCTCGCTTTTCATTATTTATTCTGCTAATTGCTCATTATCAGCTGAAAGAAAAGTGAAGTACTTAATTTTAGGAAAATGGTGTACACGCTCTCCGGCGTGCGCTTCCCTGCCGTGCCATCGGCGTACAAGCTCGGTAACCATGGCTGGAATTCGCCTGCCGATAGGACCGCTCGTGTTTCGTTTATTTCAAAGAATAAATCTATTTGTCGTGAGTGTCGATCTTCCTCGTGTGCTGTGGATTGATTTATTTGTTTATTTTTGGTTAAGTAATTAAAAAAAAAACTTTATAATTCATATTCTTTGGCCACCATCAAATGATATGAGTACACGCTGTTTTAAGAAGCGGTGAAGTTTCTAAATTTGCAATTGGTGTTGTGAGTCATAATCTATACTCCATGTTCTACTGTGGATCTTAATATATATCTGATCATATGTATGAAATGCCGAACTATTCGTATTTTGAGTTGCCTACCAGATTGCGTTTTTGTACGCTCTTAAATGGATACTGAGTTCCGACTGTTTTCGTCCCGGATTGTGGTAAATCAACTGAAAGAACTATACCTAAGACGACGACTAGCCTTATAATTATTTATGTATGCTCAGTGATCATATTCTTGTTTGACATGGACAATGTAGTAGAACAAAACTGCCGAAGAAAGAATAAAATTTGCATAATCTGTTACGTTCAGCTGGAATGAAGTTAATTGTTCATGAGGGGATCTATACTAAAATGTAGTTGAATTTTAATCCCCCCCCCCCCCCCCCCTCTTCGTTTTTGGCTCCGCATATCATGGAGAGGACATACAATTTATACTCTAGCTAATTTTATGCTTTGCAGGGAAAATATTTTCAGGAAAGTCGTTTGAGTCTTTCTCCCAGTTACCTATGGCGACTAAATCAGAGAAGGTTCTTGTTCCGGGCACCGAGAATAATGAGCCCTCGTCTCCAACTGATGGAGCAGAGGTCATTGAGGCAGTTTCAGATGACTCACAGGCATGTTTTCCAGAAAACTTTACTTGAAAACATAACCCCCTCCCTGAGGAAGAACAATTTACACCACCAGATCACATAAATGACTGAATAAAAAGAGAAAATATGAGAGTTGAAAAAAATCTTAAAAATCAATGTCTGTAATCATTTAGAATTAGTTTCAATTTCAAAGGTACGATATTTTGTCTAGGAATGGACATATGTGGAGTATAGAACATTTTGTATCCTAATGTTCAGAAAGGTGAAGAAGAGGAAGAAACTGGGTTCCTAGCAGGAAAAATCGATTCTTTGCTATGTATAATTCAGAAGAGAATTTGATAAATACATAGTCTTTAACTAAAATTACCTTGATGTTTCAGTTACAAAAAGAATTGTTTCAAAATAATTAATGCTTCAGGAATTCTAGAGAAAATAATGTTCTATAGCTGGGCTAATATTTGACTGTTGTTTACAGTCTTCAGTATCCATTATATATGCTTTAGTATATTCATCATCCATGGAACCTGTTATTTATAATTGTGTGCATGAAGAAATGTTTGAAATTGGAAAGTCTTCTTAATTCATTGATTTTTTTCACCCATGTGATTCTTGTTTATAGATATCAGGTAAGATAAAAAGTTCAGAAATAAAACTGGAACTAAAGCTTGAAGATCAAGAAAATATAGTTGAGCTTGGTTCCAATGATGTCATTACATCGGAAGATTCCTCTTCTGTAGAACTACAAGATGAAGATGGTGAAGCAGAAGCTGAAGGGACATCAGACTCACCATATGAAGCAATAAGCAATGAATCTGTGAAGATAAGAGGCAAGATCATTCCTCCACCTGGTAATGGTCAGAGAATATATGAAATAGATCCTATGTTAAAGAATCACCACCAACATCTTGATTATCGGTAAGTTACTATAAATAACTTTTCTGAGAAAAAATGTGGTAGATGTATGAATGGTATGTGAATTAGTACATATTCTAGACACTTCTCACTTTAACATTAAATCGTCTTACTGTATAATTCTACCTTTTATAAGTTAGGATCTTAAAGATTTTTAATTTGGATGCATTGTGAAGCCGTGCTGTTGTAAGGTAATAATTCGACTGTTTTCACTAAACATTTTGTCTTTTCAGGTATGAGCAGTATAGAAAATTGCGTGCAGCAATTGATAAGAATGAAGGTGGATTAGAGAAATTCTCTCGTGGTTATGAGAAATTTGGTTTTATTCGCAGGTGGGTGGTGGACATTGTTATTTTGTTCTCTTGCTCTCTTGAAAGAGTGCTCCCACATATTTGAAGATATTAATTGTTTCAGATAGTTGGTCTGTAGGATGCATGCATTTACTAATATTTGTACTATAGGAAGTTAAAAGGAGTAGAGTTCTTCATCCTTCAATCAAACTCACTCTGGGAAAGTGTACATATCCATGTTATGTAGAGGCGTCTCTGTATAAATAGCAATAATGCTAACCATAGTAATCTAATAATTTATCCACCATGATAAGACAGCAGTTGGAAATAATTATTGAGAAACCATTCCACGTGTTCTGTGGAGAGGGCAACATCATGCACTCATGAGGTATAAATCGTGAATTTCTGAGAGCGGAAGCTTAGTCCTTAGTAATATTATAGTAATAAGATAAAAATATGCAAACACAACAAGATTTAAGATTCGTGTTCGAAGACCTGATGCTTTTTTCTAGTTACGAGAAGCTGTTGTGTTTCATTCATCCAGCACACCTTTTTCCTACATTTTTTTGAACCCGATGCAGATTTTACTTGATTAGAGAAACTTGATTGTTATGACAATCCTATACTAATTTCATGTAAATCTTTATTGACAGTGAGGCAGGCATTACCTACAGAGAATGGGCGCCTGGTGCCAAGGTTGGTGCTGTCGTTATCATTAATTTTGTATAAATGGATATATACTTTTTTACAGTTCTACCAATCCTCTTATCTTTTCTCCTCTGTTATAATTCAACAAGCAGTTGCATTTGGACTGTCATTTGTTCTCAAACAAGCTGATAAACAGCTGATGAAAGCCCTCATAAATGGCTTCTTGACCTAGTCTTGTTAGCGTGTTAAAGAGTTTTTGGGTCTATTGCTGACTGAAGTGGTCACATATGAAACATGCTTGGTTTTTTTATTTATTGGGCCTTTTTTTATATCTACCAACTTTCCTCTTTATTTCATTTTATTTTATGGCTGCTATATTCTGACCAATACCAACCTGCAGTCTGCTGCACTTATTGGAGATTTCAACAATTGGAATCCTAATGCTGATGTCATGACCCGTGTAAGCTTTTCTTCCCCCTTTCACCATTTCAAAGTTCTTGTGAGACGTAGGGAGTTTTTTTCAGCACTTCGTAAAAATAGTTTCTTTGTTCAAGTACTCACATTTTCTGAGTAACAATGCTGCCTTTTCATTTTGGTTTGTATTTTAGCATTGTTAGATCACTTACAAAATATTGAATCAATGTATTTTGCATTATTTTGTTGTCTCATTTACGTGGTGCATGCTTATCAACTTCATGAACTTTTACCATATTATTAATCTCGGAGTTTTTTTACAGAATGAATTTGGTGTTTGGGAGATTTTCCTACCAAACAATACTGATGGGTCCCCGGCTATTCCACATGGTTCCCGCGTGAAGGTAATATTTATGTGATATAAATTTACGGTATTCAGCTAACTTTATTGTAAAAGTTTCAAATTACTTTACAAGTAATTGTCTAAATGATGAACTTAAGTTTCTTGAGGATTCTAAGCTTGCCCGTAATATATATTCTTGAATCTTCAACTGTATTGAAATATATTACAATAGTTAAATCTTTATGACAACCACTTTTGCTCATTATTTTTTGTGGTGCTTATGAAAAATATGGTACAATCTGTTTTTTTAAAATATAGATTCGTATGGATACTTCATCTGGCACAAAAGACTCCATTCCAGCTTGGATCAAGTTCTCTGTTCAGGCTCCAGGGGAGATTCCATACAATGGAATATATTATGATCCTCCAGAAGAGGTATTCACTATTCCTTTCTCTGTTTTGCTTTTGATACTTTTGGGCTATTGAAAATTGATTGACCTTTATAGATGACTGTCAAACTAGGAAAACAAGGGAAAATTAGTTGGTTTTTCTTAACTCAGTTATCTAAGGCTGATGCTATTATATCTAAATCTTATCAGATTGCTGTGTCTTAACTTTCTGAAAATTTTGTCATCTCTATATGTAGTAAATAGATACAGTCATCACGAATGAACAAATTGTCACACTAGAAATTTCTGCTCTTTCGTAATATTTGGAAAAATCTCTTTCTTGTTCATTAGTTAATTTGTTACGTATGAGTAGACTTTCTGGTGCAGTTTTAGTCATCTTTTGTTCTCAGCTAATGATGCTCCGAGTATACTCTTTGCAGGAAAAGTATGTTTTCAAACATCCTCGTCCAAAGAAACCAAAATCACTGAGAATATACGAGTCTCATGTTGGAATGAGTAGTAAGGTGTGTTAATCTTCTCTCAAATTTTATAAGTTGGTATTTAAGTTCAATTAGGTGACTTATTTGATGTATGTTATTTCAATTATGAATAATATAGCCTTCTTCAGTATCTTATTGATGGGAAACCATTTTTCTTTTACAATTGAAAGAAAAAGCACGAAATAGAGAAGTATATGGGTATTAGATGAAAGATCCTTTTTGTTAGAATTATATATAAAACATATACTAGGGACCAGGATTATACTTGTTACATTATTTAGATAGGATACTTTGTATTATAAATATGCACTCTTGTGGTTAATCTATATATTGAAAATTTCCTCAGACTATGTTTCTGCTTCTAGTTTAATACTTTTAAAATAGGCATGAATGGTGAACAAAAGTTTCATTGAAAACCACCAAAAGAAAAGCTCTTAAATTAAATATAGTAAAAGGTTAATATGCCAAAGATATTGCTCTTCAAGAGCAGAGAACAATCTATAAACTTTAGAATGCTTGTTACTTGTGCTTCTCTATAGATTAATGGGGACAACTCAAGTAGTTTGTACATATGGCCTTAGTTGTGGACTAGTAAAAAATTAGTGTGCGGATTTTAAGATTCTGATATTATACTGATTCATTTTCGAATGCAGCACTTACATGGTATAATCTTGATGTTGGATGCAGGATCCTATTATCAATACATATGTTAATTTCAGAGACGAAGTGCTTCCCCGCATCAAGAAATTGGGGTATAATGCTGTTCAGATAATGGCAATTCAGGAGCATTCATACTATGCAAGTTTTGGGTAATATGCCTCACTCTGGTTGTTATGCATTTTGCTCCTTATGTGGATCTATCTAGTATTTGCATATCTTAGTGATCTCTGCTCTATCATCTTTAACCTATTTCTTTTGCATTTTGACTGCTGATTAAATTTTCTTTCATTTCTCACCTCAGCTACCATGTGACGAACTTCTTTGCACCAAGCAGTCGCTTTGGGACTCCAGATGATCTTAAATCTATGATAGATAGAGCTCATGAGTTGGGTTTGACTGTTCTCATGGATATTGTTCACAGGTATATTTCCAAAATATAAAATCGCCAAAGCATAAACAGAAATGCTTTTTAAATTACACATATATATGTGTATACATAGAGATGTTTTGTTGATTGGTTTTTCTTTTCGTGAAAAAGCATAAAACACCTTCTGGTGGTATCCTTGTACAGGGATTATTTACCTGCCTTGATTCTTACCTTGAGCTAAGTTTGTTGTGCTCTTACATTAGGGAAAACTTGCTTTTCTTGTATAAACTACTTGGCTTTGCACAATAACTAAAACAACGGTAAACCTTGTCCAGCAGAATAGAATCAGATATGTGAAGAACATAACTCCTTAAACAACTTAGTTCAGGAGTTCTACTTCCAAAAGTTGCATGATAGGCCTCATTCCCTGACACCCTACAGTTATCTACCGTTTGAAACATATATTATTTGTGTCATGAGCTGCGCTAATTACTCAATCAGTGGGTTACATTGTTGAATCAGATAAGAATATGGTATTGGAGTTTGTGTGGTGTTTTGAGAATTTAAATATATCTTTCTGAGGTGTAAAGAGTTTGGGGTGAATGGGGTTGAGGGGACCTGGATTGGATGTTGATGCATATACACACAAAGGTATCCGGAGCATTATTTGCTTCTGCAATGAGTAAAAATAAAAACTTGTCTCTGCAAGCATTTTAGTTCATAGTTATTGTGACAGTTCAGTTTGCTGTCTCTTAAAACTTAAGATTTTTTGGGCTGGTGTTTCTACTTTCTACACTTAATTATAACTCAGTGCTTTTTTCTTATGTGTGAATTGAAGATTTCATTTGTCATTTAACTGACAATTCAATACCTGCAGTCATTCTTCAAATAATACTTTGGATGGACTGAACATGTTTGATGGCACTGATGCGTGTTACTTTCATTCTGGATCACGGGGTTATCATTGGATGTGGGATTCACGCCTTTTTAACTATGGACAGTGGGAAGTATGTCCTCCGTAGATATCGATATGAAAGTAGAATATGCAACTTTAATCATGTTCCTGTCTAATGTGCTATTTTTGTAGGTTTTAAGGTTTCTTCTCTCTAATGCAAGGTGGTGGTTGGATGAGTATAAGTTTGATGGCTTCAGATTTGATGGAGTGACGTCAATGATGTATACCCACCATGGTCTGGAGGTATTATCTTTTTGGTTAGCTTATTTCTTTATTTATTGTTCTCATCACATCTTTCAAACAAATTTGTTTACTTCCTCTATCCACCAAAGCTTTCTTCTGGTAATCTATGAATTCCAAGCATTTCCCAGTCTAGCTTGCCCAGAACCTGCGACACGATTTTTATTTAACTGTTTAAAGTCATGGCCCAAATATATTTTTTCCTTCTTTTGTTTGGTTCGAAAATTTTTACAATGATTTGTAAAATAATCTAAGTATTTCTCTTAAATCTATTATCAACTATGGTGGATTTGATTTTTAGTGTTGTGCTTATAATGGCTTCAGGTTTGGGGAATTTGCATATCCTGCCCACGTATTTTACAAGTTGAATTGTGCTTTGCTTTTCATTTTATGCCACTGCTTAAACAAAAAGCCTGTGGAGAAAATGTCATGTAGCCATGTTCTTCATAGGAAAAAAATTCACAGATTATGACCTACAGTAAGATGTAAATTAGCTTGAATATAAGACTAGTCTTAAAGGCATGTGTTTATTTTGCCTTTCCCACAATAAACTCCTGTTTGTAGAAACATTTGAGCACAATATGATTTTTTCACGTCATGTAATCTTCAGTTCCGTTATTGTTTTATATCCAGATTAATGTGTTCTTTTTATGAAAGGTGGCATTCACTGGGAACTACAATGAGTATTTCGGATTCACAACAGATGTTGATGCTGTTATCTATTTGATGCTGGTTAATGATATGATTCATGGGCTCTTTCCTGAAGCTTTATCCATAGGTGAAGATGTAAGTTTGTAGATAAATTTACACCACTTATTGGAATAAATTCTCTTTACATTCTATAACAGTAATATTTTTTTCTGAACCATCCCACATGGAAACTTCATTGATTTCAGGTCAGTGGAATGCCAGCTTTTTGCATTCCTCTTGAAGATGGTGGTATTGGATTTGACTATCGTCTGCACATGGCTGTTGCTGATAAATGGATTGAGACTCTCAAGTATGTTTCCCTTAATACTCTGGAACCTTTGGACTGCCTATGAAATGGTCGCATTAGTAAGCTGTGATATTTGATGACTTAGTTCTACCACTCGAGTTTTCTTTTACCACTTTCTTGTTTTGCCCCTACAATGACAAACAACCTATTTGAAACAAGAGAGGTTGTTATTACTTCAATTAAATGCAATCTACTCACCATTATACAACCTTAATTTTGTGACAGGGGCCTCTTTAAACTTTCACATATTTTAGTTGAAAATTCACTTTCTATTCATCACAGCGTTTATTTTATGTTGGGACCACATGCTGCTTCCACAATCTTTTTCACTCTTTCCCGTATATTTATGATCCAGGAAAAGGGATGAAGATTGGCAAATGGGAGATATTATTCACACACTCACAAACAGAAGGTGGCTGGAAAAATGTGTCTCTTACGCAGAAAGTCATGACCAAGCTCTTGTTGGTGATAAAACTATTGCATTCTGGTTGATGGATAAGGTCAGTCATATGTCTAAAGTTTTAACATTTAACTCTTACTTTATAATTTAAAACTTGTAGGGATTTGATGTAGTTGCACGTTTTATATGTCTGCAATAGTTAATCTTCTAGAGCCGATATTTCTTTCCAATAGTTTTGTCTCCTTTTCCATAAACAGAGAGAAATATTATGCATTAATGAAAAGTTATCACTGCAACAAAAATCAGGAAAATTGAGGGAATATATGTTAATCAAATTAAGGATAGCATATCTTCCATATGTTCAGAAGCCCGGTTCTAAAAACAAAAATAAATGCAACTGTGATTCGTTTAATTTTGTGCAGCACTTGCATACTTCTCTAAAATAAGTTAATTTACATATTTGCAACGGATTAGTTTAGATATTGAGCATCTCTTGAGGACTATGTCACTTGTCACTGTGATACCTAAATTTATTATTTATTTTGAATTTATCCCAGGATATGTATGATTTCATGGCATTGGATAGACCATCCACACCCGTAATAGATCGCGGAATAGCATTGCACAAGATGATCAGGCTTATTACAATGGGATTGGGTGGGGAAGGATACTTAAATTTCATGGGAAATGAATTTGGACATCCGGGTAGGTGCACATTGAAATACTCTGTGAATTTTAATTAATCATAAAATTTTATTGTCCTTTAATTTGATCTTGTAAATCAGAATGGATCGATTTTCCTAGAGCCGATCAACGTCTTTCCAACGGCAAAGTCATCCCAGGAAATGGCTTTAGTTATGATAAATGTCGACGTAGATTTGATTTGGTAAGTTTTCAGCTAATTCAATTACTTTGTAAAGTTTTTAGATTTGCTTGGTAATTTGTGCTTTAGTTAGAGTCAATAGCTTAATGTTAATGATAGTTATCAGGCCAACTAACATGGTTGATATTGATTTATAATATGAATATTGAAGCAAGAAAATGGCCTTAAGGGCTCAAAAAAATAACTCTTGATCTGATGTTCAATATCATTTTGGTGGACTTATATGCTCTAAGTTGTTATGTGGAAAAATGTCTAATTACTTCTTTGGAAACCATTGCAAAAGTTGCATTTTTTTTAATTTTTAATAAGGTTCGTGTATACCAGGGTGATGCGGAATATTTGAGATATCATGGATTGCAAGAGTTTGACAGAGCCATGCAACATCTTGAAGAAAGATATTGCGTATGTATTTCTTTCACATCTAATTGAACTTATAGGATTTATTCTGGTAGACGTGAGAAATTGCCAATCATAGTTGCTTATGAATATAAGTGTGTGAAAGCATCGCTATGCATAAGCTTGTGATTGTTTCCTTGAGCTTAATGTTAACTAAAACATCATGAGAATTGTTATCATTCAAATTCCCAAATTTTATTGAGTTCCGAGTTCTTTTGTTTGGTAAAATAAATGTGCAATAAAAGTTTATCATCTGCAGTTCATGACATCAGAGCATCAATACATATCTAGAAAAGACGAAGGAGACAAACTAATTGTATTCGAGAGGGGTGACTTAGTGTTCGTCTTCAATTTTCATTGCAATAATAGTTTTTCTGATTATCGGGTAGGCTGCTTAAAACCTGGAAAATACAAGGTATGTCTTTACTTGGATTTTATTTGGTTAATTCTAATAGGTATGTAGATATAGATATTGCTTTTCATCTTTCTTATATGGCTGCAATCATTCGTATTTGTCAGATTGTTTTGGATTCAGATGATTCCCAATTTGGAGGCTTCAATAGAATTAGTCACGATGCAGAATATTTTACCTGTGTAAGTTAATCGAGTTACACTCTCATTATGTCCAAACTCTTCAATGAAGTGAGTTTATTTTATTTGTTCTATGCTTGGGTACTAGTAATATCTTCAATTCAATGGGTAACTAAATTGAGAATTCATGCTCCTCTTAACTATTGATTAGAGGCAAAGGGTCCTTTACCAGCATTATAGGTTTTGTTTCTAGGCAAAGGTTTACCTTTTAGTCTCTTATCAGGAATAGAGGAAAAGCTTGCTTGTCTGGATTATTAATTGGAGAATTAATATTTATGCATAAATTTGTTTCGTTTTCTTCATTTTCTTCCTTTTCTTTGACAATGAGATTTATAAAATTTTCTTGAAACGATCTTAACAGGATGGATGGCATGATGACCGACCTTGTTCATTTTTAGTCTATGCACCCTCTAGAACAGCGGTGGTCTACGCGTTGGTAAAAGATGGATCCGAACCCATTGATGTTGTCGTTGATACTGAAACTAGTATTAGTAGTACTACTAGTGCAGTCTAGCATTGTAGCTGAGGAGTGCCTCAGTATTATATACACTGCAAGTATCCAGGATCAAGACACCCTCTTGAAGAAGCAACTAAGTTGAGAAGAGATGGAAACTCTAGATGCTAACAAGGTAACTTAAATTCACCAATGGCCAATTCAAGACAGTCAGAGGCATTTGCGGATGTCCGAGGAAATAAAATCTATTGTTAACCGAATCTCTGTGTATAGGATTTCCACCGGGTTAATTTTTCATCAGATCCTGGAGGAGATTATGCATCTCACTTAGTGGTGCTCGTAATGAATCCAGACTTCAAAATCAAAATAGGAGAAGGATGTATGTCATCTCCATGTACGTTCGTTGCTATTTGTGGTTTGATGATGAACAAATAGTCTTGGTTCTATGCTGCAGCTTCTCCTCTTTAAGCATTGCTTATAAATAATGGGAGTCTGCAGAACCAGTCTTTTTTTTATGTGGAGAATGTGTTTTCTTGAATGAAATAACTCATTTTCTGTGCTTTTCAAATCTCTTGCAAGGTTTTGTGTTATTTGTAATAAAACATAAGACCATATTTTTCTAAATATATGTTCCATATGCAGTTGGGAAACATGTGTTGATGTAGATAAGAATAAACCCCACTTACCAAAGAGTATAGTATTCTATTCTTCATCAAAGTTGATGAAGAAATATTATTAATATGGGCCGACAGAGGGCCTGATTTGTACGGGTTGCAGTACTCTTCGCTTAAGGCCCACGGCCCAAAAGTTGCTGCCAACAAATCCATCTCTCATTTAATGTTTATATATTACCTAATTTTACTTAATTAAAACACGCCACTGATCGATTCTGTAGAACCGTTCATCTATCTGCAACGAAAAAATTTAATGTTTTCGCGATTGATATAATATATCATATAAATAAATAATAAGTAATTTTTATAATAAAAATATATCATTTTTCATTTTTTACGTAGAGTTTATCGATTACAATATAATTTAATATATATTTTTTAAGAATAATTTAACAAAATTATACTAATATATAATATTACATAATATTGTTACATCATTTGCAGACACGTTAAGTTGTTCAAATCGCAGGAACGATCCTATTAGATGCTATTATTAATTAAATTGATAGTACTTGTACTATTTTTACTTTTTATATCAATTGAATAGAATTCGGGTCTTAGGACAACAAAAATTGGGCTCTATCATTAATGCAGGGAAAAGAACATTCATTAATTACGTGATCGATCACGGATTTTCAGAATGGGTTTTGCGGTGAGAGAACAAGAATTGAGAGCGCGAGATTTACGTGGTTCGATCGTTAATGAGATCTACGTCCACGGGGAGAGATTTTGTATTTAGTATAATCAGATCTCCAATTACAATGTAAAGTGAGTAACCTAATCTAGTTTTAGGAACTAGTATTTATAGTCTTTTCAAATGACAGTTGCGGTTGGAAGGTCGCCAAATCCGGAGTGGTAGTTTTGACCGAGTTGATGGGCCTCTGGGCCGAGCTACTTGGGCCGAGCTACTGGGCTTCTGGGCCGGTAGTGAGACCACATCCTATCACATCCCCCCCCAAAAAGAAGTTTGTCGACGAAGTGAAGGTGTGGACGAGGTCAGTTAGGGGGCGAAGTGAAGAGCTTGATGAGGAGACGAGCTTGTGGTTGCCGAGGTGGATACCAGGCCGAAGTCGAGGTGGTGATCCGGGTGGGTTGGGAATAGCTGTATTTTGGAAACACCTAGGACACGTGTCGGTCGCAGATTAGTGTATATGAAGAGGCGGGATTTGTAAAAGAGGCGGTTGGAAAAAGGCGGAAAAGCTGTCTTTAAAAGCTTCTCTAATACGCCAAAGGTACGCTTTTTTACTTTTTGCCAAAAAACCCTTTGCTCCCATTCTCTCTCATCTGTATTGCGGTTTTTCCGGCGACGCGTAGAAAACCTTCCACCGCTTTTACTATCAAGTAAGTGTTCTCTGATCATGGCTTCATCTTCTTCTCGTACGCCAACAGATACTGAATTAGGTGGGGAGAGGGTAGAGACGGCGCAGGCGTCGGGTAGGGTTTCTATGAGTGTTTATACCCGGGCGCGTGTCCCTCCGGTGCCGCGTTTGATAGAGTTCCGCCCGTTGGTTGGATCCGACGCGGCGTTGTCGTACTCTTCGAGCATGAGCGAATCGCACATGCAAAACCTTGCGGGGACATTTTTGTTCCCAGAGTCGCTTGAAATGGTTTTACCCCGGGAGGAGGATAGGGGTAGCTCCCCTCCCGTGGGTTTTTTTACAGTGTACGAAGATTATTTACGCTTCGGTCTTCGTTTTCCTTTGCCTTCTATTTTTGTAGACTTATTAGATAGGCTAGAGGTTCCTTTGGGCCAGTTCGCGCCGTCCTCAATAAAACAGGTAGTAGGATTTTGTGTTGAGGTCGGTCGCCGAGGTGGAGTGAGTTCGGTTGACGGGCTACTTCGTTTTTTTCGCGTGAAGCGCGGGCCGACGGGGTGGGTGTACCTCTCGGCTGTAAACAAATTCAAGCTGGAGACCCCGTCAAAAGTGTCGAACTGGCAGAAGAAGTTTTTCTTCTGCCGGGCGGAAGGAGTGCCTCTGTATCCGTGGTCGAGGGCCAAGTTTGGGGCACAGGCCGCGGAGGATCCCGTCGGCGAGCTCGAAGTGAGCCTGGTTAACCTCGGTTCAATAAAGAGGGTTTATACCGAGGCCGAGCTGTCGAGGTACGGGCTAGGCCCGTACGGAGCTGCTGCCGACGTGGATCGGGGTGAGTTATATAGCTCGTCGTGTAGAGGTCGGACTAGATGTGCCGAACTGCATATTAATGTTTTTCCTTTGGTTGCAGTGGATCCTGCTGTAATGGAGGCCGCGCTGCTGAGGAAAAAGAAGAAGAGGTCGAGGGCCTCGGCAGCGGCAGGGGAGACGTCGACCCCCCCTCCGGCGAAGAAGGCGGCTGTCCCGCCCGAGGCAGTAATCGATCTGTCTCCACCTCGAAGGGCGGAGGGAGATGGAGTCGGCCCGGAAGCTCGGGGCTCCGAGCTGGCCGTGAGTCGAGGACTGCCCTACCTTGAGGTAAGTGAATATCCTAATGTTGTGGGCATCCTTCTTTATAGAGTGTTAATGTTATAATATGCAGGAGGTCGGGATGATCCTGGACGGTATGGATGCGTTCTCGCGCTTCGTTACGAGCGGGGCGGAGCAGATGAGGGCTTTGCTCGCCGAACTCGAGGCGGCGAAGGCGAAGGCAGCGGAGGCGGCGGAGCGGGAAGCGGAGGCCGTGGCCGCGGTGGATGCGGCTAGGCGGGGAGAGGCCGAGGCGGTGGTGGCGGCGGACGAGGTGAGGAGGTCCGCGGCCGGGCTCGAGGCGGAGGTGGCCCGGCTAAGGGCCGAGCGGGCAGAGGACCGGGAGAGGTTGAGGTCGGCGACCGCCGAGCAGGGCGGTGTGATCCGCGGTGTGGCTGAGCGGATTTTCCGCTCGAAGCACTTCGGTAACATGGCGGCTCAGCTGGTGGGCACCATGGGTACGCGGATTGCTTCCTCAACACTCGACCGAGTCGCCGAGGACTACCCGGAGCTGGACAAAGCTAAGTACGGGTACGAGGTGATCTCGGAGGACGACCTGTTGCGGGAGTATGCCGAGGTGCTCGTGCAGTGTACCTCGTCCGTCCCGGTGGTGGAGCAGCTGGCGCGGCAGCGGTCCTTGTTGTCAGCGGAGTCGGTGCGGGGGTGCCCGGTCGATCGTGATGATAAACTGGAGGCAATCATCGCCGAGCTGGCTGCTGAGGAGGCGGAGGGAGGTGGAGGCCCGGAGGGCGGAAATGAGGAGGTCGGTGGGGCCTAGTATATCTTTTTTTTTTTTTTTTTTTTTTTTTTTTTTTTTTTTT